>OVBA01000790.1:0-55650 GCA_900406435.1 Lepidium aucheri
CTGCTCGGCGAGGCCCATCTTCCCTTATTCTTTGTTATTGGGCCTCTTCAGCCTTTTGGGCCTGGTACCAACAATTTATAAACTTTATTTTTAGACAAACAGTCGGTGCCATCTATATATTAGATACTTCCTTAGACATATTATTTTTTGGTAATTTTGCTATTAACATGTTATTAGTCTTCTTTAAGTATATAAAAGTTGATGAATATAGAGTAGTCTTGGTGTCAAAGTTATAAAATTCAGAGTTTAGCAAACAGTTTAAAGTGAATGTGACAGTTGGGAGTGGTGAACGTGGAAAATGTATTCGCAGACCCAGAAACGCTTGAAGAGCAGCTCAAACGTCTCAAACAAGAAGCTGGTATCGACGGTGTGATGGTTGATGTTTGGTGGGGAATCATTGAATCCAAAGGTCCTAAACAATACGATTGGGCAGCTTACAAAACGTTATTTCAGCTAATCGCGCGTTTAGGCCTCAAAATCCAAGCGATCATGTCCTTTCACCAATGCGGCGGAAACGTCGGCGACATCGTCACGATCCCAATCCCAAAATGGGTTCGCGAAGTCGGCAACATCGATCCCGATATTTACTACACCAACCGTAGAGGAACAAGAGACATCGAGTATCTCTCAATCGGTGTTGATAATCTTCCCCTCTTCGCCGCAAGAAGTGCTGTTTAGGTAGTTTAAACCCAGCGTTTGCGTTTGCGTTTAAGTTTACGAGAGCCAGCGTTTTTTTTTTGACACTGATTAATGAATAAATCTTGGGTGATTTGCTAGAATAAAGCAAAATTTTGGGGATTTGATAGAAGCCGGTGCGATTGTTGACATTGAAGTCGGACTTGGTCCCGCCGGTGAACTTTGTTATCCTTCTTACCCACAAAGTCAAGGTTGGGTGTTTCCCGGCATCGGAGAATTCCAGGTTAGTATCGTAAATTCTTCATATGTTGATTTTGTTGTTTACGATGTTTCCACTAAATAAATCCTGTGGCTTTTTGGTGTGATTATGTAGTGCTATGACAAGTATTTGAAGAAAGATTTCAAGGACGCCGCAGCAAAAGCAGGTCATTCTGAGTGGGATTTGCCGGTCGACGCCGGAGAATATAACGATAAGCCAGAGGAAACTGGATTTTTCAAGAGGAATGGGACTTATGCGTCAGAGGCTGGGAAGTTTTTCTTGACTTGGTATTCCAATAAACTCATCTTTCATGGAGATCAGTTAGGAGAAACCAATAAGATTTTCATTGGACTTAAAGTTAACTTGGCTGCCAAGGTATTTTTTCTATTAAAAAAAAAAACATGTAAACAAAATATATAAAACATTTGTTAAAGTTAACTTATCTCGAAAAAATTGAGTATGTGAATGGCTTAGGTTTCGGGGATTCACTGGTTGTACAACCACCACAGCCACGCGGCTGAGCTGACTGCCGGATATTACAACCTTTTCAAGAGAGATGGTTACCGTCCAATCGCTCGGATGCTCTCTAAACACTACGGCATTCTCAACTTCACTTGCCTTGAGGTGAAAGATACAGACAATTCCTTTGAAGCCCTAAGAGCACCCCCATTGAAGGTTCAATGGGAGTTCATGCACAATTTCCAAAAAAACACTAAATAAAATATTAATATATAAGAACCGGCTCGTGCAGTGCCTCTGTGAAGAACCGAATTCATCCACTATTTCGTGGGCCCCACGACACGTGGCGGTCTACGATTGGTCAATTTTTTTTTTATTTTTTTAGGAAAGTTTAATGTTTTTTTTAAAATTTTTTTTTTTTTTAAAGAACCCCGGGGTTCATTGATGTGCATGCTCTAAGTGCTCCTCAAGAACTTGTCCAAAACGTAATTTAACTAATTTGCATTAAGATCTTAAGATAACATACAGATTTATAAATTTATGATAATTTAATGATCATCAAATTTGACGTAGGTCCTAAGCAAATCATGGAAAGAAGGTATAGAAGTTGCAGGTGAGAACGCATTAGAGACCTATGGAGCCAAAGGTTACAATCAAATTCTTCTTAACGCAAGGCCTAATGGTGTTAACCCGAATGGTAAACCGAAGCTTAGAATGTACGGATTTACGTACCTTCGGTTGTCCGATACAGTCTTTCAACAAATCAACTTTGAGCTCTTCAAGAAGTTTGTGAGGAAGATGCACGCTGATCAAGTAAGACTTTAAATTTCGAAACCTAGGAGACTGTTTCTTTCTCTTTTATTATGTAATAAAACATATGTTATATGTTTTTGGAATTATAAGGATTACTGTGGAGACGCAGCTCAGCCAAGTGGAGCATTTAAGTGCCGTTGAAAACCCCGAATTCGAAGCTGACGGTGGAGGATATCGTCGACGCAGCTCAGCCAAGTGGAGCATTTAAGTGGGACTCTGAAACCGACATGAAGGTCGACCCTTGATTATATTTTTATGATCGATCGTCTAATCACATACCAATTTAAGGGAGTGAATTGAGAATAAGAGGCTTTTACAACTCTTTTATGAGTCCATATGAGTCAATTTGTCCGAGTGTACCAGAAGAATAAAACGTCTTTGCTATTTCTTTTATGTGAAGTGTATTTCTGGTTCAATAAACTTTGTGTGGTAAAAAAAAAGTTTGTGTGATAACAAAATGTTTTCGTGATATAAATAAAGGGAATATTACTCTACGTTATAACACACGAATCAATCATAATAATTGTATTAATTCAGCTGTAAGTTTGTCCATTTAGGGGTCGATTAGTAAGACATATTATAGACCATTATGGAGCATAATGTTCTTTTTGTGCTCTATTAGAAAAACATGATTTGCACTTAGTAAACCATTAGACCAATATTATCAAGGGTTCTTTTTTTTTTTTTAACAGAAAGTCTTTCATTGATAATCAAAGATAATCAAAGAGAACCAACGAATATATTACATTCGTTGGTACTTAAACCAAAGGTTGAATCATTTGGTTTATAAAAGCTAACAAAAGACTTGAAACGAAAAAAGTAAAAGACATCTAAGTTGAAACTAGAGGAAGTGCTTTAGTAGATAACATGGATTTAGTAATTATGATGATCAACGAGACAAAAGATTAGTAGAGACATTTGGCGTTGAATTGCTTGGCCTAGAAGGAACGAGGTGTCTTAGCCCTTGGTTCATCTTCCATATCAGGATATCTCCTTCTCTTTGTCTCTCTGTTGATTAAAAAAGCCACCTCTTCTTGATTTAAGGTAGTAGCCAGATCAAGTTCCATTTCCACAGTAAACCGAGTGAAATCTTCATTGTTGAGACAAATGTCTCTTACTGTTTCCCATAGAGCCAAAATTGTATCCATCCTTCGGGTTGTGGTCTGTGTCTGCACTCTTGAGTTGAAACCTGGAGGAACTGGTGTAGTGATGTGTGTATCGTATTGTTGAAAGTCCATCTGAGAGATAACCGCTGAAGAAGTGTCTCTTTGCTCATCCTGGCCTTCCTCATCAATTAGATAATCAGCTACAGAAGGAATATTGGAGCACATTGTTGAATCATGGGACAACTTCTGGCAGTTTAGGCAAAAATTAGTGATGCCTTCATAATGAAAGAAAACATGCAGCTTCTCTCCACTTTGAAAACGTATAGGCTTAAAGAACTTTAGCCTACTGAATGGATCAATACTTATCTTGGCTCGGATAGTAGTAGCCCTTGTAACAGAGTGATTTTCTACATCAATCTCAATTACTTCTCCAACAGCTCGTGCAATTAGTCTTGTGGTCATAGGAGACGCATACTGCAGCGGAAGATCATGTATCTGGATCCACACCGGTAAGGACCTGAAGTAAAGGCTCGAATCAATTGGTTCCCAGCGCTGTATCAAGACAATCCAGCCGTTATAAGACAGAGGCTATCGGTGCAGAATGGAAATAAAATCAGTCTCCGACGTGAAGATAAATTGCACATAATCATAGTCGATAATTCTTCCATAGACTCGAGTCTCCATACGCCATGCTCTAGGTAAGTCCATCGCCATAGCCACCAAGTCTTGTTCCGCATAGTTCATCGGACGAGCCACCAAGCTTAGCCTACTCATCTCCTCCGTGCTATAGTAAGCATAATACTGTATGAAGACATCATCATCTCTCCTACCCATGTGGAACTGCTCTATTGCCGCCCAAAAATTGTCAACCATCTTCAATTTTCTGTTGCTTACTTTGCAGAGAATGTGAAGAAGGTTCTCATAACTCTGTCTTAAAAATAAAGTTGGATGTGGGAGGTGTCGATTTCATCATGTAACATTTGTCCGCATGAGTAGCATCTCGATGCGTGAGCATTGGTAACCAATGCATGTAGTCCATTTGGTGAGTTGAGCCGCCTGAATCTTTTTGTTTCTCATGTCAGAGATTTTGTTGTTGGTGAGAGAAGGTTTATGATTGGGCCAATCCAAAGGTGATGCCACTTGGTGTAGGCTGAAGTAGGGAATTTGTTTAGTAAAAAGTAGGCAATGATTAGTTTGGGGCGTGAGATAGGTGGTGAAGGATGTAGCGTGCAAGAGAGGGGAAAGATTGAGGGTTTCAAGAGAAGGTTTTTGAAAGAAGCAAAATTAATCATTATCGATCCAAAATGGTGGGCTTATCATTTATAATAAATGTGGATTAACGGATTTGCGGCCCATTAATGGTTATTAGTGTAGGATCAAGTGATGATTGGTATAGACCATATAAATATTGTCTTCAAGGTAAAGTCATGGAGGGCATTGAAACAGGGAATTTCCGCCAGGATGAGAGGTTTTAAATTGGATCGGAGGATGGTGGTTGTGTAATCAAGCTGGAAGATTTTGACTGAGATAATCTTGATAACAGCAATCTTGAACCACACTATTAGCTATAAGAAAATGCCAAGAGTTTTTTTGCTTCGGAATGAGGGTGAAACTCATACCTGGAAGTTGTTCCTTGAGAATGTTAATCTTCCGTAGCTGGTGTGAAAATCTTGGCCAATGGTGTTGTTGTGTGATACAATCATATATCTTTTATCTTCTATAAAGATCCTTGCTGAGTAGAGTTTTAGCTCCAAAATACTTTGAACCGTGCTAATAAGGCCTTGCAATTGGACTTGAAAGTTGGAACCCTTATTAAATATAGTATGTCTTGCGTGCCAAGTTTTTAGGGTTTCTTTGTCCTGTATAATGTAGGCTCCTCCGTGAAAGTGTGAATGTTTGTCGTACTTTATTTGCCACCAGACATAGTATTTGTTGCAGCTATCTTCCGTGTTTGATCCAATATCCAAAAGTCTAGTATTCTTACCTCTTGTGCTCTGTTTATTCAATTGTTGTAACCAAATTTTTGCTTCCCCGTTTGCTTCTTGTAATTGATGGAGTAGATTTGGCTGCGACTTTTCCAAAATTATAGAGTTCCTTGTTTTCCAAATACACCATATCACCCATGGAAAGCTAGACCTGATCTCTTTTGGAATATTAGACATATAGCTCAGCTGAATTAAGTGTATAAGGTTACCTTCTAATGAGCTATTTTGGAAACCTCTCTCCGGTGCTGGAATATTGGATAATCTCCATAATTGTCTAGCTGGGTGGCAATCAAAGAGCATGTGATGGATAGTTTCTTTGTCTACATTGCATATTTGGCATATTGGTGAGGTTGTGATTCATCTGTGATGAAGTTGTGACTAGACTGGCAATGCCTATGATAAGGCTTTCCAAATGAAGATTTTAATCTTTGAGGGAGCTTTGAGTTTCCATATCTTCCTTTTGAGAATGATTTTGTAGTTGATTTGATCCCGCTCTCTTAAGCTTCCATGTTCTGTTAGGTTACTTATCAACCAATATTCACTTTTGACAGAGTAATTCCCTGATAGGTTATATCCCCATATCCATGTATCAGATTTATCTGGGTCAGGAGGATGTGTTGTCACTCTAGTAATATCCATTGGATGGATCATGTTTTCTATTGCTTCCAAGTTCCAGCCATTGTGATTTATTAAATTACTAACTTTCAAATTAACATTGACTCTTGATTCCTTACTGATCGGTGCTCTTGGTGAGGAGTCCATGATCCATTTAGTCGTCCATACATAAGTATCCCTTCCATTACCGATTTGCCTAATTAATCCTTTGTCTAGTAACTCTTTGCCTTTTTGTATGCTTCTCCAGCCATAAGAGGGTCTAATTCCAAGAGTACTATCCAAAAATGTTTGACTTGAAAAGTATATAGATTTGTAAAGTCTGGCTAGTAAAGAAGCTGGTCTGGATATGATGCGCCAAGCTTGTTTGGCCAAAAGTGCAATATTAAACTTCTCAAAGTCCCTAAATCCCATTCCACCTTGTGATTTTGGCTGTTGTATTTTTTCCCAAGAGATCCATGAAATCTTTTTTTTCCCTGCTTCCTGATTCCACCAAAATTCTCTAGTTATTCTGGTGAGGTGTCTGCATTGTGTTTTGTTAAGTAGAAAGCAGGACATAGGGTATATTGGAAGAGCCATTGCAACCGTCTTTATCATAACTTCTTTACCACCTGTGGTGAGTGACTTAGCATACCAGGAAGACGTTTTGGCTTTCAGCTTGTTTGTTAGGAATCTTAGAATTTTAGCTTTGGAACCTAAGAATGAATCTAGAAGACCCAAATAACGTTCCATCCCATTTGCAGACGTGATGCCCAAGACTTCTTTGATGCTTTGTTTTATGGATTCTGCAGCTTGCCTAGAGTTATAGCTGATTTGTCAAAATTGATCCTCTGTCCTGATATATCTGTATATTCCTGTAGTACTTCCTTTAAAACTTTGGCTTCTCTGATGTTGGATTTGCAAGCAAACAAGCTGTCATCCGCGTATAACAGATGACTAATTATTGGTTCTTCAGTGTAGAATTGCATCCCTGTGAGTTTTCCTTGTAAGGTAAGAGACTCTATCTTTTTTGATAAGGCTTCAGTACAGATTATATATAGGTATGGGGAAATTGGATATCCTTGTCTTATACCCCTCTGTGGGTAAACCAATCCATGTGCTTGTCCATTAATAAGGATGGAATATATAACCGAAGTAATACAGCTCATAACCAGTTGGATCCATTTAGGCTCAAAACCAAGCTGTCTTAACACTTTTTGAATAAAGGTCCATTCAAGCCTGTCGTAAGCCTTAGATATGTCAGTTTTTACTAGCATAAATGATGCTTTACCTTTCCTATTGGTGTTTATATGGTGAATCAGCTCATGAGCTATCAAAACCAAGTTGGATCCATTTAGGCTCAAAACCAAGCTGTCTTAACACTTTTTGAATAAAGGTCCATTCAAGCCTGTCGTAAGCCTTAGATATGTCAGTTTTTACTAGCATAAATGATGCTTTACCTTTCCTATTGGTGTTTATATGGTGAATCAGCTCATGAGCTATCAAAACCAAGTTGGATCCATTTAGGCTCAAAACCAAGCTGTCTTAACACTTTTTGAATAAAGGTCCATTCAAGCCTGTCGTAAGCCTTAGATATGTCAGTTTTAACTAGCATAAATGATGCTTTACCTTTCCTATTGGTGTTTATATGGTGAATCAGCTCATGAGCTATCAAAATGTTATCTGTTATTAATCTTCCTGGCGTAAAAGCTCCTTGTGATGTTGATATAATTTCTTGTAGCATAGGTTGAAGCATATAATTTCTTGTAGCATAGGTTGAAGTCTGGTTGTATGTACATAACTGAGCACATACTGATTGGGCGGTAATCCCTCATTTGAGTGGCATTATCTTTTTTGGGGATGAGACTAATGTAGGTGTAGTTCCATTCTGATGGTATGGTTCCTTTTTCAAAGACTTCCATGACTTCTTTTGTGATTTGGTGGCCTATAACATTCCAGTATCTTCTAAAGAAGGCACCAGTCATGCCATCTGGTCCAGGTGCACTTTCTTGCTCGATGCTAAAGGTTGCTGTTTTAATATCTTCCACAGTGAGTGCTTCCATAAGTTTTGAGTTCATCTCAGGTGTGACTTTTGGTTGAATAAAACTGAAGAAATCTGTGTTTTGGTCTTGTGTTTGTGAGGAGAAAAGTTCTCTAAAATATTGTGTGGCAATCTCTCCTTTAGAGCCCTCTAGATAGTGGTTATGGCCATTACCGTCTTGTAGATAGATGATTTGATTCCTTTGTCTTCTTTTACTCACCCAAGTATGAAAAAATTTAGAGTTCACATCTCCTTCCCTAATCCACTTCTCTCTTGTTTTTTGTTTCCAAAATTCTTCTTCCAACTGTACTTGTTCCAACATCACTGTTTTCAGTTGTCTGATAAAGTTATGATCAGGGATTTGTTTGCTTATCTCATGTTCCAGCTGCTTATTTAGGTGGTCTATATTTTTGCCGAATTTATAGATTTTTGTTTCTTCCACCGAGAGATGTTTTGTCTTCATATTCTGATTCTTCCTGATATATCCAATAAGGGGCTTGCATTCCAGCTGCTAGTGATAAGGCCTTCAAAATCTCTATGTTTAGTCCATCTATTATCAAAAAGGAATCTTTTGGAGAAAGTATAAGCTTCTGTCATAAAGGTAACCAAAAGTGGTTTATGATCTGATCCCCAAATATCCATGTATGTCGAGGTGGCTTGCGGAAACACACATTTTAGGCTTGAATTACCAAGTGCTTTATCAAGTCTAATTTGAATCCATTGTCCACCTCTGTTTCCCATCCATGAGTATTTAGGACCTTTACTCTGCAATTCCTTCATATCACAGTTCATCAGGGCATCTTTGAAGGGTTGCATTGACCAGTTGGATCTAATAGTTCCACCTAACTTTTCTTTGTTATCTTGTATTTCATTGAAATCACTAACCAACATCCAAGCCGACTTCCTGTGACTATTAATGTCCCTTAATTGGTTCCAAACTAGCTATCTTTTGTAAGGCATTGGGTGCCCATAGATAAAGGAAATATAAATGAAATGTTTTCCCAGTCTGAGTTTCGTGTCAATAATGTTAGAATTACCTTGCAATATGACTAAGTCTTCTTTATGTTTCCATAACAAAGCTAGTCTTCCACTCAGACCTTCAGGTTCTATAGTGAAAAGGTTTTTATAGCCAAGCCATTCTTTTATTTGAGTTAGATAAGGTAAGGTATTTTTAGTCTCCTTGAGGAAAATATTGTCAGGAAATAAGGATTTCCTTATTTCCTTTAGTCTTCGAACTGTCAGAGGACTCCTCAATCCCTGACAGTTCCAGCTCAAGATACTCATGGCAAATTGGGTGACTTAAGGATAGTCACCATACCCTTTTTTGTTGTCTCAGTAGTTTGGAGTTGATAACCTGTTGAGTCATCAGTGATCTTACGTTTCTTTTTGAGGTCTCTAGCGTATTTGTATAGTTCTTGATCTGAATCCTCTTTTTGTGTTTTTGTTCCTTGGTTTTCAGGAGTGTAGTCCATTTCCTGTGATCTTTTGTTCAGACTTGTAGTTAGAGTGGGCTTGCATAAGTTCTGGTCTGCCTTGGACTTTTCTTCAACTAAGTTAGCAGAGGAAATATTGTGCTTGTTATGATCATGTTGCTCACTAGAGCTGCTCATTTCTTTGATTTCTAAATTCCTTGCTTTGCTCTATGTTGTTAGAATCCGGCTGTTGTGGTTCTTGAGTGTATTTTTGCTAATCTTGGACTTATTTAGTTCCTGTTGCATTGGAGTTTTAGCCGACAGCTCTTTATCTATAGTGGTTTGTAGCATATTGGAGGAGCTCGGTTCTTGTTTATGTTGATCAGGTGATCTTGGTGGTGATGTGATCTCCAGCCATGGACATTGACTTCTATCATGCGTGAGTCGGAAACAGAAGTAACATGATTTTTTAACCCTTTCACACTCAATTGGAACCTTGATTATCTTCCCATCTGGGAATCTGAAAGCTCTATTTGGATGGAGTGGTGAGTCATACATAATACGAACTCTTGTGAATGCGTGTAAAGATGTTCTGTTTTCGTCATAATCCACTTGCATGACGTCTCCGTATGTACTTCCAATTGCTTTAAAAAGATCCATCGTGTGGTGGTTATATGGAATGTTGAATATTCTCAGCCATAAAGGGATCTTTGTGATAGTTTCATTTGCTTGCATGTCCATTTTAGAGCATACTGCCACACCCCAATCCTCAAAATTCCAAATGCCAAATCGAGTAACGGCTGTTAAAGCCTCTTTAGAAGGGAATACAAATTGGAAGTGATCGCTAGAGATTACAGCACCTACAATCTTAGTATATGTTTTCCATATACGAGGCAGAGTGAGCAAGGCTTTGGCCATGTTCTGTTTTTTGGGTTGAGAAGTCTTCCAACAAGTATGCATCTCTGTTCTTGTTCATTGACATAATTCCCAGTTGGAGGAAGATCGACTGGCTCCTCTTCTATTTGTAGTGATCTGAAGGCCTCATGTAGATTGGATTGCATGGTTGCTTGTGATTGAATCTTCTGGTTCGATTAGTGCAATTAGGGACTTACTATGGTAGATTTAACTATATTGGATATTAAGGCTGGAGAGCTCGCTTTGGTTTTTGGTTGCAAGTGTACTCCAGAAGCCTTATTTTAGCTTGGATCCGACATGCAAAGTGCTGAGGGGCGATTTGGGGTGGTAGTCTTGACTGTATACCTGTAATTACTCTGAAGCAAGTTTGGATCGTGATCAGCAGATCTGTTCTTTCAAGTGAAGTAAAAGTAAAAGACAAGGTGATATTGAAGATTTTCCGATAAAAGGTTGAGATATTGGGATCAGCTATAACCAGCAACCAAAGGCAGTTCTAGTGGCGGATTCTGCTTCTCTTTCTCGACTAGAGAACAGAAGGAAGGTTTTTTTCTTTATTATGAGGAAAATCTACGTTTTCAGCTAGTAGGGATGTTAAAAATGTGTTTTTACTCTTTTTGTACCTAAATCCTATTTATCAAGGGTTCTTTAAAGGGCTTTTAGTTTATTTTGTTATTAAAAAGTTTAAAAAACCCATATAAAGTCTCTTATTCAAGAGACTGTCTTAATGAGTCTCTTAGTTTATTTTATTATTAAAAAGCTTACTTTCTCTCATCTTTTTACTTTCTCTCATTTTTCACTCTCTCTCATTTTTATTCTTTCTCCTTTTTTTTACTCTCTCTCCTCTTTTTACCCTCTCTCCTTTTTACTCTTTCTCCTCTTTTTTACTCTCTCTTCTCTTTTTACTCTATCTCCTCTTTTTACCCTCTCTCCTTTTTTACTGTCTTTCATCTTTTGACTTATTCTCCTCTTTTTACTCTCTCTCATCTTTTGACTTATTCTCCTCTTTTTTACTATGTCTCATCTTTTTACTCTCTCTCCTCTTTTTAGTCTCTCTGATCTTTTTAGTCTCCTCTTTTTTATTCTGTCTCATCCTTTCATTTTCTCTCCTCTTTTTAACTTCTCTCATCTTTTGAATATTTCTCCTCTTTTTTACTCTTTCTCATCTTTTTACTCTCTCTCCTCTTTTTAGTCGCTCTCATCTTTTTAGTCTCTCTCCTTTTTTTTACTCTGTCTCATCTTTTCACTCTCTCTCTTCTTTTTTACTCTCTCTCTTTTTTACTCTCTCCTCTTTTTACCCTCTTTCCTTTTTTACTCTCTCTCATCTTTTGACTCTTTCTCCTCTTTTTACTCTCTCTCTCATCTTTTTACTCTCTCTCATTTTTTTTGTTCTTAAAAACCTCACTTTAAGAACTCCCCATTAATCCTACGTAAAAATTACTCACAAAAATACAATTTTTAACTCTAAGAATCCTACTTTAAGATACCCTCAATAATGTTGCTCTTAGACTCTCTAAATATTCTATAGTTGAATGCTTCTAAATAGAGTTTTTCTCAAACATAAAACATTAAATTTTATTTAATTACGTTTAACAAAAAATATTATTAAATAATAATTTTATCCTTAATGAATTTGATTAATATTCTGTAAATAATAATAAAAATAAATTATAATGTCTATCTAATTTTATAATTTTAAATTTAATTACTCACCGCTGTTCTTATCACATATTATATAAATTTAGGGTTTGATTAGTATAGCATAATAGAAAGCTTAAAGCTTATGTTCCTTTTAGCTATAGCTATATGCATTACCAATCATGACTTTATTGGTTGTTTAATACTTCCTCCTTTTTAAAATGATTGATGTTTTAGTATTTTCACACACTTATTAAGAAAAATTATGAAATAACAATTTAACCTTATTTATTGTTCTAGTAAATGTATTTTTTATCAACAAGTAATCATTGGATCGACAATGCCCTGATCCATAGTCTAAGTTCTCCAATTAGAACTGAGTGAGATTCAATCTCATTATCTAGTGCATAGCTAAATCGGAGCAAACCAACTGAGCCACTTGTTCTTGGCTAGTAAATGTAATTAAGAAGAGAGAAAACGTTAGTAAGGACAAAACAATAAATAATGAGTCAAATATGTGTTGAAAGTAGAGAAATTTTTTTTTGTCAACAGTGAGCCACAACTACCCGATCTATTAGCCAAATTCTTACATTATATAGGCAGTATGACTCGATTCCTGGATGAGCAAGTGTACATGCCTTTAGTAAACTTACTATATGTCACTAGACTAAAAACCACATGCGAAAGTAGAGAACATCTGATCTTTTTGAAATAATTTTTGTTCCAAAACATATATTTTTATAAACAGAAGGAGTATTAAAATATCCTTAACAGGTCGCGTTGACAAAAAATATTTATAATTTTGTCACACATTGACTAAATTTTCCATAGTCAATTATTCATATGTGTAATTAATGACTACATAGTTAATTAATCTATACATTGTTATTAAATCTGTGCAGAATTATTAACTATGTGATAATTATGTCACAAACTTTATGACTCTTTCATATATTTATTAAGTTTCTTACATACTTTCTAAGTAGCGACTACAAATTTTATGATATTTTATACTTCTGATAAAGCTTTCACAAAATTAATAAATCTATTATAAAATAATAAAATTTGTTACAAACTTAATAAGATATTAAGTTTGTAAGTCTGTAACTGATTTAGTATTTATGTAATAGATCTCCACCATGGTGTTTACAAATTTGTTTCAACTGTTTGTGGCTCTTGAGTTGTTTGCTCAGACTATAATTACTAGATTAGCACCTATTGATTACCCATCTATTTGACTACATACTTGTTCAATGTTACTACAAACTTAGAGTAACCACTGACTTATCATAATATACATAGACTTATTATATAACTGATACTAACTTATTTTCCTTGACTTATTTCATCAAGAAAGCTACATATTTAATTACATTGACTACAATATGTTATGGTAAAAACTTATTTTCATTGACTTATTCAAACAACAAACTTACAAATTTATTTACATTGGCTACATACTTAGTATGTAATGGTTACAAACTTAGTTTCATTGACTTATTCGATCAACAAACTACATATTTATTTACATTGGTTACAAAATTATTACATAATAGTACAAACTTATTTCTTTGTCGTATTTGATCAATTAAGTTACAATTTGATTGTCTTTTGCTATACTTATTATGTAAATGGCTACAAATTTATTTACATTGGCTACAAACTTATTATATTATAGCTACAAACTTAGTTTCATTTTCGTATTTGATCAAAGAAGCTACATATTTATTTTCTTAGGCTACAAGATTATTATGTAAATGACTACATATTTTCTTGTACGTGTTCGATCAATGAAACTAGAAATTTATTATCTTTGGCTACAAACTCATTTACTTTGAGTTGTAGTCATGGGTAGTAACCCCTTGTATTTCTCTTGTAGAAATGTGTCATCAATAATGATGAGTAAGAAAATTGTTGATGCTAGCACTAAATGCTAGAAACAAATACTTAAATCTAGCTTGATCATCAACTTGAAGACATGTATATGTCCCGGGATTTGTTCTCTAGTGAAGAGCGTAACGACAAATTTTGAATTCTTTGAGGAGATCCCTTCAGATGGTTTTGATGCAGCGGATGGATCTAGATCTCTAGAGGAGATATATGTGGATCGCGACAGTGGAAGTGAAGATCTCTAAGGAGATCTGATGGTGGTGGCAGGCGGGTGTAGGATTCTTGGAAGGATCCTTGCGGAGTAATGTTGGTGATAGGTGGATGTAGATCGAGTGCAGAAGGTGGCGGGTGATATCTTGCGAGACTAGGATAGATACTCTCAACCTTAGCATATTAAATCAGCCAAGGGACCATCTACCAAGGAGTAAAACTCGCAAATCATGTCTCCTTAGGCTTCATACTCGCAAGAGTAAGCTCAACGGCGGCTAGTGTTTGAGGTACTCCCTCAGAGTAGGAAAATGATGGTGATGAATAGAAGAAAAGGATGTTGATGGTCATGAAGAGAACAAGGCTATGCTACACATACCTCTTTTATAAGGAGACTTATCAAAGAAATTCAATTGTTATGTGTTGTAGATTTCTGTTTGATGTTAGTTTCTTTACATGTAAAAAACTTAATCATCTTCTCTTATGTAGGTTTGTTGAATTATCATTTAGGTTTATTTAATCATATGCTGAATAGTTATGTAGGTTTACTTTGAGATACCATGAACTTTTACAACTCCTTTCGCGACCGAATAGCAAACTACAGCTAGCTGCATCTCATGTTAGAAGATTTGTAGGTTTTTCTTTCTTGTGTTGTAGGCTTTGAATATGTTATGTAGGTTTATTGTTTTTTTTCTTATTTTATGTCTGCTAGGTTTGCGCTTTCAAAGGATGTTTTGTTGACAAGTTTTCTATGGCTAATGTAGCAGAAAAGCTATAGATATATGATCCATTTGGAAAGTTTGAGAGAAGACAACCCGAGCAGCTGATTAACTTTTGTACCCAAGATATGTAAGACTTCTTGTTTTGTATTCACCTTTCTTATGGCTTGTTTGTTGATTTATTTAAGTGTAATATATGCATAGGCAATGTTTAAGTCAAGGAGGAGGAGTTGACTTCTACGAGAAGTTAATGATACCCAAGGAGTTGTGGCCTCCAAAGAATACACGTTATAGGTGGTTAAATACTTTTGCAAGTCTTCTTTAGTTTTATCTTTAATTGTTTTGTATTATTGTTCAGAGTTATGTAGGTTTGTACTAAAATGGTTTGTAGGTTTATAGAATAGGTTTTGTAGGTTTATAGCTAATGTTTTGTTGGATTAGGAAAAGGTTTTGTTGTCTATTTTAATAGTGTTATTCCTTGTAACATATGTCAGCTCTGATGCAAATGTTTGCTAAAAGAACCAACTAGCCAAATTCTCCATACCGAAGTGCTCAACTGACCTTTATCGATCCTTTGTTCTCCACTCTTTGGTGTCAAAACAGTTCAAAAATGACTTTATAGGCAATGAAAAGAGTAAGATGTTTACTTTTAGATTTGTTGATATGTTCAAAGGTGATATTGAGCCATATGAAAGCCACAAGTGATGGGCGAGAGATGTGAACACATTATACATTGCACATTATGTTGGAGGCAGTCATTGGGTCACATTGGAGGTATATTTGACAAAAAAGGATAAAAGTGTATGATTCTGACCACACATGCAACATTGATCCTCAAATACATGAATCCTGCAAGATATGTTGTCTTATGCTTTTATGATTTTGTAGTTTTATAGTAAATGTTTTGTAGGTTTATTCTCTACTGGTTTTAGTATTTCATAGGTTTACCTTTCAAAGTATTTCCTGTTTTGTAGGCTTATTCAATGCTGATTCCATGATGGTGAAACAATTTGCACTAATAGATGAGCGTAGCAAGATTAGTGTGAAAGCTTACCCTATCTATAGAGTGAAAGTAGTTCCTCAGCAAGGCTATGCAGAGGATTTTGGGACTATGCATTGAAGTTCATAGAGTGTTTAGCCTTTATATACACTATGGAAGATTTGAATGATGGAATCATGTCATTTCCTCGCCTTAAATATGAAGCTAAGGTCATGGATGAAGTTCCATGTAAACATGTTATTGCCTTAACTTATCTGAATCCACATGAACAATATGATGATAAAGGAGGTCAACTGATTACTTACACTCAGCTAGGACCATTGGGCTAGTTCGTAAGGTGATGCTTTATCTAACTTTTTGCTCGCCATTGTGGTAATAATTTATTGTTGTTGCAAACACAACTCCAACATATTATACTTACAAAGGATCTTATTTTTGTAATTAAGTTGGTCCTTTGTGAGTATGTTTAGGTTTGTCATGATGTAGTTCGTAGTGAATTTTAACTGAGGACCAATCTAATTACTATTACTGTTGTTATTCAGTGTTATGTGATTTTATCATCCAAAAATTGTTGGTTTGGGATACATATAATGTACATTTATCACTGATTTGTTTTATTTAGTGTTTTTGTAGGTTTTTCATATGTACGTTGTAGGTTTTCTCGTAGGTTTTGTAGGTTTGTATACATTGTATCAGAATATCTTTTAGGTTTGTCATACTTACAATGTAGATTTTATCCTTTAAGTTTATACAAGCGTACAACCGTTACATAACCATGTAGTAACGTCTATTAAACCATAAAATAACATTTATTGAACCATACAATAATGTTCATCTAAACAAACAACTTCAAGATGGTTCTACTATTATGGCTGGCTAGACTAGACTTTGTAAAAGTGTTGGTTTTCCTTGGACGTTTTGTCTCCACGAAAACCTTTAATGCACCCTTCATTCGTGTGTTTTATGCTTCTCTGCTTGTTTATGTATAGACGGAGGGTTACAAAGCTTCTTAGCCACTTCTTTTGGGAAAAGTGTTGCATCATCTTTTGGCTTAACATATTTTGCGTAGACGTTGTACAAATAGCTTGTGCAAAAATAAAAATAAGTAAGCGAGACTATTGGGATACTTTCATGTCTGGTGGTAGCAAGGACATTGACACATGGGATTTTATATATGCTATACCTTTTGCAAGAATATCTTTTCTGAGTCAAATTAACCACATGTGAAGATCCAATGTTTGTAACTTGTGCTTGATGTTCATTTATCTGTTGGACGTTGTAGTGTTTTACTTCTTCAATTCTTCCCTTTATTAAGAAAACAATTAATTTTGAAATTAAACCCACAAAGAAACAAAAATCAAGGGATACAACCTCCAATGGAAAGAAAAAACCTACAGACTATAAACCTACAAGACAATAAATACCTTACGATTACCTTTAACACTTTCTCAACTCCAGTTGTAACAACTGTTTTCATTTAACTTGCATTTTTCTTCCGATTTGTGAACACCTAGTTTACATCGACCTTACTGCATCAATGAGTTCCACGATTGGAAAATTTCTCGCTTCACTTAAGGCATGATTTATAGATTCCACTATGTTCATTGTGGTGATGTTGTATCTATTACTAAAAAAATGGACACGACTTCACAACCGAACATCAACATGAAGTAAATATGCATGAAATAGAGGATTTAATTCTTAAATTTTCCCAAAGATGTCATTGAAGCCTATACGCCGTTACAGCCCTCTTAAAAAGCTTGAAAGACTCTCTCACATAGTAATTCAACAAAATATTTTTACGTAAATGATATTGCAAATTCCCCGAGCTCAAAGGGGAAATACTTTCTTTAAAGCATTTTCTATCCATCTATGCATGTTCAAAATAATTGTAAGTTCTTCATCATTAAGAATAATATGGTTGAGTTGTCTGAAAATCCATTTCCTTAATTCATTATTCTTGGTATCTACAACTCCGAAAGGTATCTGAAATATGTTGAAATTCCCATCTTGCATAGTGGGACTCGAAAGAGTACCTTTATATTTACCTTGCAGAAAAGTCTCATCAACCACAACAACTTTCCTAATATATGGGAATACTTGTATGTTTGCATCAAAATCAATGAAGGTAAACTTGAGTTTGTGATCCTCATCAACTTCAAGCTTTATAAGAGTTCTAGGATTCGCTCACCTTATCATAAATAAGTACGACGAAAGTTCTTCATAACTGCTCTCCGATGTTCCCATAATCAATTCTTGTGCTTCCTTTAGTGTACGATGAGCCTTCCAATATTTAAACCTATATTAAACAGGAAAAATCATACAATAAACCTACACTACACTGAAATAATTCAGACAATTAACCTATGATGTAGAGGAAAATCAGATAATAAACCTACACTATATTCAAATAAATCAGAGCATAAACCTACATTATAGAGGAAAATAAGATAATAATCATACATTGATGGAAAAAGAAAATAAACCTTCATTAAACAAATACAATTAGCTAATAAACCTACATTAAATAGGCGAACAAACCTACATAACTCACGCACCAAAAGGACAAAACCTACTATGGATAATTAACAAACCTACATAAAAGAAAAAAACATATACCTTCACTCCATAATGTTTAGTCAGAGAATTAGCGACATGAATCGGCAAAGCCGACGAACCAAGACCACCAACAAAATCAATGTAAGGATGAGCTAGAGTATTGGGGATCTAAGGCATGAATCAATGTCGAGAATTTATTGTCATCCCATTGCTTCGTCTCAATGTTAATTAAATAATGAAATGTGATATCAATTAAGTAAGAGAAGTAACTTAGTTGGTCGTGGTGGTGTCTTCAGAAGCCATGAGTCAAAACCTATTCGAGTTGTACGGCCATCGCCTATTGAGATCACTAGACCTTGGCATAATAAACTCATCTGCGTAAATGATGATTGCCAGCCATATGAAGCATGTCTCCCAGCTCTTGCATTTAAGAAGGACTCATTTGGAAAGTATCGTGACTTTAATAGCTTGAATATTAGGCTATTTGATCTGGTCAAGATCTTCCAGAATTGATTAATAAGGAGTGCTTTATTAAAGAGATGAACATCTCGAAATTCCATCCCGCCCACATGTTTACTCCTTGCCAATTTAGACCAAAATACCCAAGGAGTCAATCGTTTTGACCTTGTTGTGTTCCACCTGAAATCCCAAATACAACTTATAATTTCATGACATAGTGATTTAGCCAACTCAAAGAAATTCATGATGTATATCAGTAGTGCATACAACACAACTTTAATCAAGATTTCTTTACCAGCCGGAGACTGATACCTATTCATCCATATTGATAACCGCTTATTTGATTTATCAACCATAGACTGTAGTATTTCCTTTTTTCATCATTGGAATCATTCTGGGAGTCCTTGATACTTTTCGGCACCTCTGTCCAACATGATTCCTAAATGAACTTTGATTTGTTCTCATGTATTACTATAAAACTTATTTCCAAATGTAACTGTGAATTTCTCAAGACTAACTAGTAGGCCCGATGCAGCAGTATAGTCATCAAAGATAGAGAGACAATGTAGAAGTATCAGATACCGTTGCCTTTAAGAAATATAATGACTCATCTGCAAACATTAAATGTGACGCACTGGGACCTCGCCTGCGTTATTGGATTCCATAAATTTGTGACTCTTGCTAAGCTTGTTGAATCATTGAACTTAAGACATTGGAACACAAAATGTATAAATCTAGTAAGAGTGGATCGCCTTATCTGAGATATCGACTTGTTTTGGTATCTTGATAAGGACTACAATTTATTAGGATCTGAAATAAGACTGTGCTTACACAAGCCATTAACCAGCAAATATATTTCGAACAAAAGCCTTCTTCTGAAGTACTGCCTCTAAGAAAATTCATTCAGTGTGTTCATACACTTATATTAGTTTTTACAGCCATCGAAGTGGTTGATACCTCCCTTAGAGTTTTAAATATATGGAAATTCATGTGCAATCAAGATGTTATCAATTATGGAGTGTCCGAAAATAAATGCAGCTTGTGTTTCCGATACAAGTGTACTCAACACCTTCTTCAATCGTAGAAACAAAGTCTTGGAAATAATTTTGTATAAAAAATTACAAAGGTTTTAGTGGACTAAAATCATTTCATCATTTACGGCTCTTTAAGCTTTAGAATAAATCATGTGTTTGTGTGATTTCAGCCTGTTAGCATCGCCTGATTGTCTTTGAAGATGATAAGTTAACTATTGCATCATGAGATAACTATCGCCTGATCCACAATGACTAAAGAGAGACTGACTCTCATCTCAGGTTACAATTTTTTAGATACCATTTGGGCGTGTAAAACAACATATTCGGAGATAGAGATACATTATCAACCACTATTTCGTAACAATTGTGCCGATACTTTGGCTAAAGAAATTACCACATCTTTACTTCCATACTGTGTATTGTATATGTGTCAGATTTTCTCATACCTTTTGTAATGGTTGATGCTCGTCGTCATGATTATTAAAATACTAGTATTAGAACCGTACTATGCACGGGTTAAATAATAAAAAATGATTTTTTTGAAAAAACCTTGTTTTGAAAGAAATAAATTTAACAAATTAGGTTCATTTCCATATCAATGACATAGATATAATTAGGTCGAAATAAGGCCTAACACTCATATGATTTGAAAACGGTAATATGGACTTAATTTTATAATTTACCACACTAATTTCGTATGAATAAAGTAACCTCCAGATTCAGCATAATATTTTTCTTTCAGTCAAAAAAAGAGAGTTATTTTAGTTAGATAAAACTTTGTAATCATCCACGCTTGACGCTACTCATGTTGATGGAACCGTCGTTTACTTTAAAAGCTTCACACAGACAACACACATTGAAAATAAACATAAGCAAAGTTCAATTGTCTGGTTCAAAAATCAAACATCTAATGTTGTTATGAATTTTATCCAGCTGTAACATAACCATTTTCATTAAAAGACATCACTTTCCAAGATTAAGAATTGATTCAAACTGTATCTTTAAATATATCGTATACACATATATGTGCTTCTTTGTGTACATTTTGCATGCATATAAAGAGACTGTGGAATGTAAACATACCTCGATGACAACAACATCTTCAGAAACCTGAATTTTTAAGTTGGAAACTCTACTGATTTCCTAAAATAACAAACAAAATTGGATTACTGGTTTGTTCACTTTTTTTCTCTAAAGTTAGTTATTAAGGAAGAGATTACGGAGACTGAATCTACTGTGAACCAAAACTTAGATCTTGATCACATAATTACAGATATTGGATTTCATGTAATCAAGTAATTAAAAAAAAATTACAATCCAAGAAAGTGTAAAGAAACAGATTCATTCGCATAGTTTGCTAGTTCAAGGAGAGATATGAAAGCAAAATATATATTATCTGTAAGGCTTTTACCACATTAGGAAGAAAGCTCGAGGAGAAATATTCATTTGTTGCTAAGCCAAGGTCCCATGTCAAACTGCTTTATTCGAAAATCCATGAGCCTTCAAAATGAAGCAAAAAGCCAACAAGAATAAGATTCAATTCATATATATGTGCAATTATGTTCGAACCCAAGCAAACCTGTAATGGCAATAAAGAGAATCTCTTGGAGTGAGTGGAGGGGCCAACCGAAGAAGAAGCAATCCAGATCTGATACATTTGGGTGGAGATTCTCAGACTTGAATCCATGAAACTTGAGATCTTGTTCCTGATAGTAGAGTTGATTATTAAGAGAATAGAAGATGAAGTGGAGAATAATTGGTGTGGAGTTTGTAAATTTTCTTTTGTTGAAGAGAACATCTTACATCTATGCAGCTTTGTTTTCTTTTTGATTTCTCAACATTGAGTAGAATCTGTAGCGAAGAAAAAAGTAAGCAAAGAAAAGAATATTGTTTTAGAAAACCCAAATGAGTCTTAACTGACCTTTTCCCTAATACTATATTTTTACGCTCACCATCATCTTTGTCATGACTCAAAAACTAATTCACCAAAGAAGAGAATTTTGAAACCTGTAATTCATGAAAATTCATGGAAAATAAGATGGGAAGTTGATTAAAACTCATCTTAGAAATTGGCTGGTCTTCAAATTGATTTCTTCTCACTTGGATTTCTCTTTTCTAAGTTTTTTTTTGTTTTTTATCCGCTCTTGAGATGCCAGAGAAAGGTACCATTTTGTCTCTGATGTCAAGCCAATTGGTGCTTTTACGGCCAAATCCCTAACATAGACGAACAACATCAAAATATGAAACCAATTTTCCCGATCAAATAACAAAAAACAATTAAAACCACAGCTTAGGGTTTTCAATCGTATAATTCAGAGAGAAATAATCTAAAATTTACCAACCTGGAGGAATTGGAGTTATTTCTGCGATGTCGACAAATCAAACAAATCTTTAACGGTTTGCTAAAATATATCAAGAGAAAACTATGGAAGAAAAGAGGAAAGTAGAGATGGTGGAAATCGTGGAGAGAGTGGATAAAGAGAAGAAAACAAAATTGTTATGAATTTTATTTTAATTGTTTTTTATATTGTTTGGTTTGGTTTTTGAAATTGAAAAAATGAAAAGAAAAAGTAAAGAAGCATTTTTTTGGAGTCTTTGACACGTGTCACAAAAATAGAGTGTTAGTTTTCTGTGAATTAATTTGTATTTTATAATAATAAGGATAATTACTGGCGGAAAAAAAACATATAATGTTCCGTTTAAAGACAAAAGTAATAAACTGGATTAATTTAATGAGAGAATAAGTGCAAAAAACTCTCTCAGCTCACCGAAGACGCTGACTAACCTCCCAGCGACTCTATCCCGTCGGCAAACTCCAAGATTCACCCAACCATCCAACAGATCTCGTCGGTGCCGGCATTCAGATAACACAATAAGCTCTAGGACGAAATTGAGATACAGAAGACTAGATCTGACCAAGTTGGATCGATAGATGGATCCTCAACTCCTGGAAAAGCTCAGATCCATCAACATTGAAGATGAGAAAACAATTGATCTACCGCTGATTGGAGATTATCAAAACCTGGCACAGGACAGCCTCGCGATCATAGGTAAACTATTGAACCCAAACTCTCAGAATATCGCTAGGCTGATGATAGGAATGCCAAGAATATGGAAACTTAGCAATAGAATCAAAGGAACGGTACTAGGAAAAGACACCTTCATATTCCGATTTCAATCAGAACATGATATGGAAGAAATCATCAAAAATAGCATATGGAACTTTGAAAACTGGGGATTTACAATAGCTAGGCTTGATAACGATTTCTCTGACGACAAGTTAACAAAAGTCCCGATATGGATTCGTATATCAGAGATCCCGGCAAAGGTCTTTTCTCGGGATCTCTTTTATGCGATAGCTAACTCCATAGGTGACGTCTTAGAGGTTGACCTTGATCCCAATAAGACTCACCTCCAACCCTTCGTTCGAGTCAAAATCCTGTTTAACACATCCAATCCCATAAGAAGGTCGAGATCCTTCAGACTCTCAAATGGAGAAGTAATCAGAGCTAAAGTAGAGTTTGAAAGAATCAGGAACGTGTGCAAGCTCTGTAAAAGACTCACACATTGTGAAGCCAAATGCATATTTCAAACAAAGACACAGCAAGAAGACACAAGAAGACCAGAGAAAACCCACCAACAAACGGAGACTAACGCTCCAAAAGACAAAGAGACAAACATGATACAGAATAGGAGCTTGATGGATCTGGTAGAAAAGGAAATCCTAATAAGAGGAAGAAACGAAATAGACAAGAAAGAAGGAACGGAAAGAATTGGTACTGGGAACAAAGAGAGTATAGAAGGCAAAGGAGAAAGCCTTAGAAGTAACCAGAAAAGAAACATTTGAATGGAAAACACAGTTGAGGAACTATTACCGAACATAAACAAAGAAATGTGGAACAACACTAACGATGCCACCTCGAGCTGTGAGTTGTCAAATGTTAAGATCAAGGAAAACCAACCAAACGAGAGACTCGGGGAAAAAGTCTTCAAAAGATAAAGAGCAAACAAGAAGCAGAAAACAATGCAAGAAGATATAGAATCTCAAGTAATGCAGATAGAACTCAACCAAAAAGGTTAGGTGGCTCTCCTTAAGCCACCCAACAATGAGCGTATTGAGTTGGAATTGTCAGGGAGTGGGGAACACCCTGACAGTCCGACGTTTAAAGGAAATCAGGAAAAGCCTGTTTCTAGACATATTGTTCCTCATGGAAACAAAGAACACACTACAACACATGAAATCAATTCAGGCATGGACAGGATACGATCATCTGTTCACACTGGATCCAAATGGTCTCAGCGGAGGACTTGCACTTCTATGGAAAAACCACCTCAAATTGAGAGTAATAACCAGCTGCAAAAACTTCATTGACGCGGAAATCCTAGTAGGTAACCTTATAGTCTCATGCACTTTTGTCTATGGACATGCAATGGTCAATAAAAGAGAGGAAGTGTGGAGAACAATACAGGCATTTGGAGAAAACAGAACATCACCTTGGTTGTTGATTGGGGACTTTAATGAAATAACTTCAAACAAAGAGAAACAAGGTGGACCAAGTAGACCAGAAAAATATTTCTCCAGATTCAAATCCTTTCTGATCAACTGCAGACTCAGAGAAACGGAAAGCACTGGACACCGCTTCTCTTGGATGGGAACAAGAGGAGACCACTGGATTCAGTGTAGACTCGACAGGTGTTATGGAAATGTGGAATGGTTCCTGAGATTCCCAAGAACACTCACAGAATATCTAGCTATAATGGGATCAGACCATAGATCTCTTCACACTAGAATAATCCCGGACGACTCGAAATACATGGCAAGATTTGTCTTTGACAAAAACTGGACCAACAAACGAGGTTTCAAAGAGATGATACAGGAAGAATGGAACAAAACTAATCCAACACAATCTCCCAACATGATGGAAAGCCTGGCCAGATGCAGAAGGACAATTGTCAAGTGGAAAAAAACATCAAGAAGCAACAGATTATTAAAAGTGGACAAAGATCGAGAGGAACTAGAGGAAGAGATGATGAAAACGTTTCCAGATTTAGGCAAAATAGCAGAACTGAAAAAACAGATTAAAATCTATTACATCAAAGAAGAATAATTCTGGAAACAAAAAAGCAAAAAAGACTGGATCAAAGCAGGAGACCAAAACTCGAAGTTTTTCCACAATTTCGTCAAATTCCAAAGAATAAGGAATAAAGTGGTAGCTTTAAAGGATCAGAACGATAATTTATGCTTTGAAGAAGGTACTAAAGGAGATATCGCGGCAAACTACTTCAGAGAACTATTCAAGTCCTCCAAGCTAACGGACATTGAAGTCAGTTTAGCTGACATGGAGCCAAAAGTCACTCAACAGATGAACAATGACTTGATGTCCCCAATAACAGAAGCTGAAGTTAAAAAAGCGGTCTTTAGCATACGTGGGGAAAGCGCACCAGGACCAGATGGATTCACAGCACATTTTTCACAAACACTGGGACCTCATCAAAGACAAAATCACAACAGAAATGCAAGAAGTTTTTAGGAAAGGTTGCTTACCAAGGGATTGGAATTACACTCACATAGCATTAATCCCCAAAACACAGTCCCCAAATGAAATGAAAAGCTTCAGACCAATAAGCTTATGTTCTGTAATCTACAAAGTGTTGGCAAAAATCATGGTTGGAAGGCTACAACCCATTTTGCCACAAATCATATCGGAGACACAAGGAGCCTTCACTGTTGGTAGACTCATATCGGACAACATTTTACTGGCTCATGAGATCATGCATCACCTAAACACCAATCCTGAAGGACAACAAAAGTTCATGGCCATTAAAACCGATATGTCAAAAGCTTATGACAGGATTGAATGGAAATTCATAGAAACCATATTACATAAGCTTGGCTTCTGCCCAGATTGGATTCAAAGAATAATGTCCTGTATTACAACAGTCAGATATTCAATTCTAATGAATGGAACTCCATACGGATATGTGACTCCAGAAAGAGGAATTAGACAAGGAGATCCATTATTCCCTTTCCTATTCGAACTTGGAACAGAAGCACTGGTCCACCTAATGAACAAACAGATGGGAAAAGGAAACATAACAGGGATCAAATTCAGAAACCAAGAACCAGTTCTGCAACATTTACTATACGCAGACAACAGTCTTTTTGTATGCAAGGCTAAGGAAAAAGAAGCAAAGTATCTCAAAGATACCTTTGACATATACGAAAAGATCTCTGGACAGAGAATAAACTTTGAGAAATCTGCTATAGCATTTGGGAAGAAGATAACACCAGAAATAAAAAACTCCCTAAAATAACTATTCCAAATACAAACAGATCATGGGATAGGGAAATACCTTGGCCTCCCAGAGTGCTTCAACAGAAACAGAGATAAAATCTTTGAGTACATCACAGAGAAACTAAAGAACAGAACAGAGAATTGGTTCTCGAAAAACCTATCTTTAGGGGGGAAAGAGATCATGATAAAAGCAGTAGCATCAGCCTTCCCAGTATACGCAATGTCTAGTTTTAGACTTTCTAAAGGTCAATGCAAAAGGGTAACGAGTGCAATGATACAATTCTGGTGGCGTCAAAACAAAGAAAAGAAGAGTATTCCATAGGTAGCCTGGTCTAAAATGTGCAAGACCAAGAAAGAAGGGGGATTAGGATTCAAGGATATTGAAAATTTCAACCAAGCCTTACTAGCAAAACAAGCCTGGAGATTGCTCAACAACCAAAACCTTCTACTAACTAAAATCTTCAAGGCAAAATACTTCCCTAAAACCGACTTTCTATCAAGTGAAATCAGAACCAAAGACTCATACGCTTGGAAAAGCATATGCTTTGGAAAGGAACTCTTAGAGAAAGGCCTTTTTAAACAAATTGGAGATGGAGAAGACACCTTTGTCTGGACCTCAAAATGGATCTGCATTGAACAACCACGCCCCCCAATAAGTAAAAACACCATCTTCAATGTTAACCTTAAAGTTGCAGACCTAATCCAGAATGAGGAATGGAACTCACCAATGGTGAAAAACACTTTCTTAGAAGTTGATGCTAGGATGATACTCGAGACACCGCCATGTGTAACTAATAAAGATTCTTGGATCTAGAGGCTGAACCAATCTGGAGAGTATACGGTGAAAAGTGGATATCGATTCACACAACATTTATCGAGATCAAATGGCAGCACAGAAACCACAATTACTAGTCTGGTAGACAGATTAAAGAGCAAAATATGGAACATCAAAACTCCACGGAAAATACAAATATTTCTTTGGAGAGCTCTCTCAGATGCCTTGGCGGTTGCCACAAATCTCAAAAAGAGAAAGCTCATCAGAGATGACACTTGCACCATCTGCGAGACTGAGCCAGAGACCACTAATCACTGTCTGTTCGTTTGCCATCCAGCGAGGCAAATATGGGCTTTAACACTACACCCCATACCTCCATCAGGCTTCTCTAATTTCTCCCTTTCTGCAAACATGAACTTCCTAATACACAACAAACATGGAAGGAGTGGCCAGACCAATAACACCAACCTCTTCCCTTGGGTTCTATGGACCATTTGGAAAACGAGAAACGAAATTGTTATCAACAACTCGAAACCAAACCTCCAAAGTAAAGCCATGGAATGCCTCACAGAGCATGAGCTAATGAGAAGATCTATGGATTCAGAGGAATACAGTTTCAAATCCAGAGCTCTGAATACCCAGCAAACAGAGATAAATGGGGACTATAATGGCCACAAAGTGGTCAATTGGCATGTTGCCTGGACAAAAAAAACAACACTTAGTGGAGCAGCCTTTGTTATGAAAACATTTGGAGAACAGGATCAAATACATGGGAGACACACCATTGCCAGCTGCACCTCATACTTAACCACAGCCTTCACAGGACTAGAATGGATCATGCAGGCAACATTAGAACTCAGAGTAAGGAAGCTGACAATTGAAGTTGACAATCAAACAGTGCTCAAGGCCATCAAAGAACCAGCAAGATGGCCCAAATACAAGGCCTGGCTCTTCAGAATACACAAGTATGCAATGAACTTCCAAGATTGTAAATTCGTTGCAGTTCATTCAAGTAGAAATCGGGAAGCCAGAGCTATTGCAAAGAGTGTGATAAGAGATGGAAGATATTCAGATTATCTAGCAAGAGGGCTTCCAAGATGGATCACGAACAATCCGAACCCACAGGCCCAAATGAGGATCAACCATCAGCAACCAAGTGAACCAATTATAAATCGACTATAAAAGGCAGTAGAGAATGTAGGCCCAAAACAACACTATTGGATCAAGCCAGTCAGTAAGCCGAAAAGAGGACGCAAGAAACAAAAATAGAAATGGGCCTGGATTATATTAGGCCCAACACCTATAACTCTTCCCGCCATTGAAAGAATGAAAACTCTTTGATTTCCTCAAACAGACATAACGTTGTCTGATGAGGGCTGCGTAATCATCATTACTTGAAGAAAACTCGAGGTAATCATTACTTGATGTTTATTTCGGCTAATAAGAGTAGCTAAGCTGCTTAGAAGAGTCAGAATCAAACCGAACGCCAACCAACACACGCCACTTGGCGAAAAACAAGGGCTAATCTAATGGAAACTGCAAGAAAGCAAGCTACACAAGGCATGTCTTGGCGTGTTCTACTACCTCTGGCTTCAACCAATGGTAGACAAAAGAAACAGATGATTCCCGAGACAAGGCTATCAGTTGAGAAACCAAAACGTCGAGAGGAATTAACAAGACCCTGTGTCTATAAATAGGTGGAGAAAGATGAAGCAACTCAACAAAAATGGACAACGAGATGTGGAATTCCCTGAACCAGTGGGACTTAGGAAGAAATAATCCGGCAGTGTTCCTCCCAGGGCAAGTGTACCAAGACATTCAAGCTCAAAACAGAAGAAGTCTTCTGGTGCAGACAGTGAACCCTCTGGAACAAAATATTGTCGAGCTTATCGAAGACATCCCAAAAGATTGGTGCGTTCACACCACTGTCAAAGGAAGAATGATCAATGCAGATATGGCACAATTTTTCTTCTCAAATGAAGAAGATCTGAATGCGATTTACAGAATGCAACCACTCACCTATAACGGATGGCTTCTCGCAGTGGAGAAGTGGACGAACAATCAAGCCCTCAATCCGATCACTTCGATTCACCTGTGGATGCAAATAAAATATCTTCCAGTCCATTACTCATCAGAAATTGTAGTAAGATTAATAGCATCCACAGTTGGAGAAATCCTGGATGTTGATCTCAACGAGTTTGCAGTCACAAGACCACCTCTCATCAGAGTCAAGATAAGATTCAACCTCTCGGACAGGCTTAAATACTAACAAAGTATTTACTGTCAAAACAGAGATAGATTCTATGTGCAGTTCTACTACGAATGGGTCCATAGATTTTGCCTCACTTGTCAAAAACTCACGCATAGGGCCATTCACTGCACTTATGTGCCAACTCTAGAAGACTACTTAGTGTTTCCTCCTCCACAAGAGCACGACCCTTTCCCAAGTAACCTTAGCAGCGATTCAACAACTGACTGGTCGTATTCCTCAGACTCACTAGCAACACAACCTTTCTCAGCGCAACCACTTCAGAACAGAGCACCGTCACACAACATATATAGTACGAGGGTAACAATCAAAGACGTGATCAACAACCCACAGGACACGTTCATGACAGATGTTTCCCTAAACCAATTGATGCGGAGCTTGTAATCCCGACTACGGATGAGAACACTGACATGGCGAGTGTAACAGGAGGAGAAAGAATCCCCGACAACAACAGACCTGCGGATGAACACTTTCAAGACCAGACTGCTATGGAAATCACATGTCAAGAGAAGAAAACCGGCATATCGAACCCGTGAACCGAAACAGATCAACAGACCGGTTTAAATCAAATTTAAATCCAGCTTTACTTAATGGGCCTTTTAGCTCTTTATCTGTACTTCTGTCTTGTTAGTTTTTATAATGGGCCTACGAGCCATGTTTTTGTTTCTCGTTCTTTACTTTGTTTCCATGTTTTGATGGGCTTTCTCTTTAGCCCAATCTTTTGTAACAGGCTAAGCCTGAATATTAGTATTAATAAAATTTAAATTCGGGAAAAAAAAATGTTCCGTTTTCTGTTACTCACACAAGTCACAAAATCTAAAAAAATCTTCTTTTCAAAAAAAAAAAAAAAAAAAANAAAAAAAAAAAAAAAAAAAAAAATCGTGAAAGAGAACTTCCTTCTCTTTCGTTTTTGAAAATTTGCTACCAAAAAATCCAAATTTCCTTTTTGCCGACTTGTGGTTGCGATTGTTCGACGCCGTAGAAAAGCGTTCGGACGGGTTCGAAGCTTTTCTGCATGGCGGTTTGCTTCCGGCCAAGTACGGCAACGAGATCAACCTCTGCAATTTTCGCCGTTCTCAGCAAAAGTTTCTGCGAACGAAAACGTTAGTTTGTTGTTTCCGTGAGATGCGAAACGGAAATCGAAGTTAATGGAGGTATTGAGAATAACGGTTTTGGCGATCTCTCTCGTTATTTTCGTTTGCGTTTCCGAGGAGATTATCGCTCGAGACGGTGCAAATCTCTTACGATTCTTCTTCTCCGTAAATCGAGACTCCATTGACTATGGCGATGTGGTAATATTCCATTGTCACTGTTTGTTCTTTAGTTTGTGATCAAATCCAAAATTGTATGAAGCTATTCGTAAATTTCCTCAGATTATGATTTAAGATTCTCGATTCTTGTTTTTGACGCATATCTCATTTCTGATAGGCAGAGCAAACATGGATTCATTGCGGAAGTGAATTGATACATAATAACAAAGACTGTCTTGTCTATATCCCTAATGAAGGAGCAGCAAATGAGTACCTGAAGTTAACCAAGCAGATTGTATATTCGAGGAAACAAATTAGTTATTGGCATTGGTTCAAAAATTGGTTTAGAGGATCTCTTGGCGATTCTACAAGCTATCCGAGAAGAGAGTTGATCAGTACTACAAACTACTTTGGAGTATCTGCTCCAAGATTTGCATCAACTCCAAAGCGAGGTCCTGCATTAGGTCCTAGGCGAGGTCCTGCATCAGGTCGAAAGCGAGGTCCTGCATCAGGTCCTAGGCGAGGTTTTGCATCAGGTCCTAGGCGAGGTCCTGCATCAGATCCTACACGAGGTCCTGCATCAGGTCCAAAGCAAGGTCCTGCATCAGGTCCAAATCGAGCTCCGGCATTAGGTCCTATGCAAAATCCTGCGCCAGGTCCTGCACCGATCCCCAAGAGTTATGTTTTGGCACCTGCAAGCTTTCCAAGCAAACCTTCAGCTTCCCCAGCTGAGACGCCGTATGAATCAAATTCCAGTTCGACTAAGAAAAAACCGAGTGTTGCTCCTAGTAGAAGTGTTTCGGGTCCGTCTCCCCCACCAGCAGAGAAGAATGATCTCTTGATGAAACTTATCATCGCCGTTGCTTCAACTGCTGTGTTGACTTTCTTTTTGGTTGCATTGTTGTTCTTGTGTTGCTTCAGACGCAATCGCAACAACGCGGTTGGTCCAAGAGATGAAGGACCACTTCTACACTTATCTAATTTATCAGCTGGTATGGTGCTTTCGTCAAAAATGATTCATGTTGTTTTTAAACTCATTTGACAAATTAATTCATCTTTTGCAGGTTCTACTGAGAACTCACCTAGCGTTGCAAGCTCAAGTAGGAAATTGTTCGGTGCCAGAAGTTATAAGAAGAGGTCGTTTCTTTCTAGAGTATCTCTCAAGAGAAGTGGTCATGACATTTCAACGACTGATGCGTCATCGTCATCCGCTGGACTTCCTCCACTGAAACCTCCTCCTGGAATATCAGCTCCTCCTCCTCCTGCTCCGCCACCTCCACAACCACCGCCACCTCCTCCTCCTAAACCTCAGCCTCCTCCTCCACCGCCAAAAATTTCTCGTCCTCCACCTGCACCACCAAAAGGCCAAGGACGTGGTGGTTCCTCTGGAGATGGATCTGATGTTGATTCTGAGACTGGAGCTCCAAAAACCAAACTAAAACCGTTTTTCTGGGATAAAATGGCTAACCCCGATCAAAAAATGGTTTGGCATGAGATTAGCGCCGGTTCATTTCAGTAAGAGTTGAATATTTTGAGCCTTGTATTTCTTCTTAACTTTGTTTCAGGGTTTGCCTAAGTTGCATTCTGCTTTCAGATTCAACGAAGAGATGATGGAATCTCTTTTCGGTTACAATGATGGGTTCAAAAACAAAAGAAGTCAGAGGAGTGATTCAGGTCGTGAATCTCCTGTGCAATATATACAGATAATTGATACTAGGAAAGCCCAAAACCTGTCTATTCTTCTACGAGCTTTGAATGTAACAACCGAGGAAGTTGTCGATGCTATCACAGAAGGTAATCTAAATGGCTTTACCATAAGTGGTTTCTAGTCTTTGTTTTAGGACTGAGTGTGACTTTCTTCTGCATTCATCATAAGGTAATGAGCTCCCAGTGGAACTGCTACAAACATTGCTCAAGATGGCTCCAACGTCAGAAGAAGAACTCAAACTTAGACTATACTCAGGAGATCTTCATTTACTTGGTCCCGCAGAGAGATTCTTAAAAATTCTTACCGACATACCTTTTGCATTCAAACGTATAGAGTCACTTCTATTCATGATATCACTTCAGGAAGAAGTCTCTGGCCTTAAAGAATCTCTCGAAACTCTTGAGGTACGTCATTGAAAGTCTTGCATATAAGAATCTACCGTTGCACTTTCTTACTTTCTGTCTTTGTATGTCAGGTGGCTTGCAAAAAACTCAGAAACAGCAGACTGTTCTTGAAACTACTAGAAGCAGTTCTCAAGACAGGGAATCGAATGAATGTAGGAACTTTTCGGGGTGATGCGCAAGCTTTCAAACTTGACAGTCTCTTGAAACTCTCTGACGTTAAAGGAACTGATGGCAAAACCACACTCTTACATTTCGTTGTTCTCGAGATCATTCGTTCTGAAGGTGTTCGTGCTCTTCGGCTGAGGAGATCAAGCCGAAGTTTCTCAAGTGTTAAAACAGACGATTCAACCATAGATTCTAGTCCACACTCGGTCGAGCATTACCGAAGCATGGGGCTTCAAGTGGTTACGGGATTAGCCACGGAGCTTGAAGATGTCAAGAGAGCAGCAATCATAGACGCTGATGGATTGGCTGCAACACTAACGAATCTAAACGGTTCACTTACGAACGCAAGGGAATTTTTAAAAGCAATGGACGAAGAGAGCGATTTTGAAAGAGCATTAGCTGGATTTATAGAACGTGCAAATACTGACATCAAATGGTTGAAGGAAGAAGAAGAGAGAATCATGAGTTTGGTGAAAAGTAGTGCAGATTATTTCCATGGTAAATCTGCTAAGAACGAAGGGCTGCGTTTGTTCGCTATAGTGCGCGATTTCTTAATAATGTTGGAGAAAGTTTGCAGAGAAGTTAAAGAAGAAACATGTAAAAAAATTACTAGCAGATCGGGTAAGAAGGAAATGGAAACGAGTACTTCTGACGGTAATCAACCGTCTTCGGACATTCGACAGCGTTTGTTCCCGGCGATTGCTGAACGGAGAGCCAACAGTTCGGATGATTCAGACGAAGACCTTGAAGACAATAAATAGTTCATCTTCCAAAGACGCCGTTTTACGTTTCCTTGACAGCCGGAAAGAGATTGATGGCCGGATACATATTCAGAAAGCTTTTTATGTTTGAGACAAAAGCGTGGGAAATGACTCTCTTCCCTAACCAGTAAGTTTGTTTTTTTTTTTTTTTTCTTTTTACGTGAAAATCCTTTATATATGCCGTATAATTGTATAACTCTTTCCCTAATTGTGAACTAAAGGATAAATACTGTGAGCATTCTTAGATGTTGATCGAAAAATGATGTTTGACAAGAGTTTTTAACTTTTTAAATGTTATTATATATAAATTAGTGTTTGACAAGAACTTACAGTCGTTGACTCGTTGCTCGGTGATAAGAGACTCCGGCTCATGCCTTCTCAGAGCGAATAAATATTGACCACTCTTATTTTTCTTTTTCTTTAAACTCCATCTTCAACAATTTCTCATAAAAAACAACCGTAACAAAACTTCTTTACAAAACATATATTTATTAATACTACGGTAACAATTAAGAAGAAAACAGAAGAGACGACCTATTCAAATGCTTCTCTTCTCTGAATATTATGTGAGCCTAATCTAACGAGAATGACAATGGCCCTAACCCAAAGTTAATTTATCATTTTCCAAAATCACATATATGGCAAAGCTATACACAAGAATGAGGGGAAAGCTGAGAGGACCGTCATGGATAAGAGACTATTATAGCAACGGTGTGTTGCCCCGACTGCTTGCTTTCCCAAAAGGCAAACCTACTGAAATAAAAGAGAAGATTTTACCTAACTATCCCATGTCGCTTGAAAGACATGCCGTCTGTTTCTTAGCCATTGCAACAGATCTCTATCTAGTGACGAGTTATTGAGGACCGCATCAAACATTGGGCTTCCAAATACTCTCGGGGCGCTTTTGAACGTCCATATCTTGTCCTTCGGCCATGGCCTTTGAGGTTGCTTAGACTGTACACACACAAAAACAAATAATTATGTAAGGACAGTGAAAAGACAGATGAAACGCATTTCAGAAATGGGTTAAGAAAAAAAAAGAAGAAAAATTACCATCTGTGAGACCATCGTCTTAACCGTTTTGGGGCCATAAACACGATGTTTTGATGGTTTCTGGGCCTTTGCATAGAAGGAAGCAACATCGGGTAAAGACAAGCAACCTCTGGTTGCTCTCACCAATGTAAGATCTGGATCAGTGTTTGTCTGGTTATACCAGTAAATGAGCTGTCCGAGACAATAATTCTCGCCATAAGTCTTCCGGTACTCCTTTACACTTTCACCTAACTTGTCAGCATACTTCGCCCCCAAATCTAACGGACTAATGTGTACAGGAGAAGAGATAAAAGACTTATATTCCTGCGAAATATCAAGAACCCATATGTCAGAAGAAGTTCACAAGATTGGTTCTCATCACTGAAAGTATACGAAAGAACTTACCCGAACTTTGAAAAAGCACTTTGTATAGGCATATATATGTATTAAATCAGCTGCAGCATCGTTCCGACACTTATATGTACATGGGAGATCTCGGATCTCATCTCTCAACCTTCATGGGGAAATAATCTTCGATATGAGTGTGCTTTTTCATAAGATCGTTTCAAGTACAAGTGATATGATAGATGTACTCACCAAAATAATGATCTCTGAAGTTCCTTCATGACATCAGCAGATCCAGATGGATCATGGGCATGAATCTTGGATCTGAGTTCATTAAGAATGCCTTCTTCCACGTGAGGTGATATGCTCTGAAGAAGCTCATCAACTAAAGAGCCATCCCCATTCCACACAAAAGAGACAGTTTCTTCAGGAGCAAGCCTCTCCAGAGGAGGAGGAGCATTCTTCGGATCCCCAAAAACATGTCTCATAACATATCTTACCTGCGTGTAACACTAATCAGAGACTACCTTCGTTTTGGAAAGCACTTTAAAACACTTTCACAAAAAACGTCGAGGCAAAAAAGATAACTAAATTTGCTTTTATGACAAGAGACTGCAGTCACCTTGTCAAGTGTAACAGCCAAATTCTGAAGTCTCTGATTGTAGACACCCTCAGCCTGTCACGTTAAAGTTAAAGATATAATAATCATACAAGAGTTGGAGGGAGAAAGCAAACCCCCCTTATACCACACCCCACACTAAAGGTATGAGCTACGATAATTACCCGCAAAAACATAAGAAGAGTGATAATCTGACCTGAACCTCAGCATCACTTTTTTCAACATCAAGGTGTATATCTGAAAAATATTTTCTCTTTTCTTCTAGATTGTGCTTGAGAATTTCTTCGGGAAGCTTTGTTCTCTCGAAATTGATAAACCGCACCTTTATGCACAAGAAACTTTTAGTCAGAAGGTGTTATCCCATCATTAGTGTTGTGAAAAGCTTAAATAAAAAGATTCAAGACTAACCAGACGAGCAGAATACGCAATCACCCAATCCGGCAACCCACCAAGCAAACAACTACCCAGTCCAGCTCTTCCCAACTCAAGATAATCTTCTTCTGAAACTGAATTCAGTATACAAGCTTCCAGCATCAGTCTGTGTCGATCCAGCAGACCATGCCAATCCTTCAGCACCTAATACAAATTCGTTCAAAAACTTAAATCAACATTGAAGGGACAAAACAAAAGGATTTTTGAACTTTGGTACAAAGGAACTATTTGGTTTATTAGTGAACAGGCGCATACAACAAACCTCTAGCCCTTGAAACTCCATTTACAAAGGTCATTACCATAAATCTCATGTCTAATTGAGACCAGAAATATAATCATATAATCATTGAAATACCTTCTGAAATGCACCTTCACCAGTGAGATTCAAGTAGCTGCCTCGGCACACTTGGCTACCACACAAGCAAACTGACGCTTCATATTCTTCCTTACTCTGCCCCATACATAAGAATCATTCTTTAGACAGTAGACTAATATACTGATAACACAAAGATTTACGCCAACAAAATAATACTTCTTTCCAGTAGAAAATATAAAAAGAAGAAAGTGAAAGAGCAGACCTCAGTTACAGAATTATAATCAAAAGTTATCTCCTCGCCATATTCAATAGGACGTACTGAATAGATACCAATCTGATAGTGCCCATCCACTGCAGTAACCCTGGAGGCACCAGATGACAAAGAGGAAAAGAAGTAAATTATTTACAATTTATTTAAATAAATAAAAACACTCGAGCATCAAGGAGTTCTCCACCTTCATTGTTGAAAGTATATTTGTGCATAAGAAAAGAACGAGATTTACCAAATACGTATGAGCAGAGGAGATACAATCATTAGGAAATGTTAGTATGTTTACCCACACAAATTTCCATCTGATATTATGTGTGTATATGATCTGTGAGTACTTCGGCAGACTACTATGAACCATATATGAAACTAACTATAACAACCGACACTTGATTCTGCTCACTGAGTCCAAAATTCAGAAGGAAATGGACAATTGCTGAGGGAGAGAATCTAACTTACTTAGCTTCACAATTGGGTCGGCAAGAGTGACAAATTCGACTAGCGTAATTAGCCTTGTGCATTGCATCAACAACAACTAAATCATATCCATCGGCATCACCCTGCCATGCAGCATAAAAGTAAGAAAATGGTCTAAAAGATCAAATACAAGCCCAAGCATCATATTTTCTTCATACCTTTGGCCTCTCAAGATATATATTGTAGAACTCTGGTGCAGGATCAGTTTTGTTTTCCTGTAAGGAACGAATCCCATCTTGCTTTTCAAACCACTTCCAAACTGGATAAACCTACATTATCCAATATAAGTCAACATCTATCTGCTGAGTAACTGAAAAACATAAAACTGCAGAGCAGCAGATATACCTCCCCAAGAAATTCAACAACAAAATCTTCTTCTCCAAAGCCACCTTCTTTGTTGCACACAACCCCGAGACCCTAGTTGGAAAAAAAAAAGCAACAAAGCGGTTCAACAAATAATCAAATAAATAATACATTCCTATGTAAGAATGACAAAGCTATACCTTCCGATAAGAAACATAATTATCATCCGAACGACTTTCTATTGCCTTTAAGACACCTTGACACATCCTCAGTGTTCGTATATCACACTCTTCGCGAGCACCCTCTTTGAGCTCTTCAATTACAGGCCTTAAAGGGAATACCATAGGGGTGTTTCCAGATCCAGTGAACAGCCTAACTTGCCTGTTCAGGGTACGTAAGACAACATCTTCTATAAATGAATGTTTATCCTGCAGTGACCAGTCCAATTCTCCAGGCATCGAATCAAGTAAGAGGTTATGGGTGTAAGGATCAATTCCATAAACCTCTTGCTCTATTACCTCAACGCCAAGAAGCTTTCTTGGTTTATACTCCTTGACTTCAGGAAGTTCCATATCTAACTCTTCAGTGCCATTTCGTTGTGCATTGAGCTTCTCACAATAGTCCTCTGGCAAAGAAACCCGCATCTTTCGTTGTACCTCCTCCTCATCTGCGACAATCGCATACTTTTCAACTACTTCATATTTCCTAGTTACTGGTGGCACAAGACTAGCTTTGGTCATACGTGCACCCCATTCACGCTCTTCAGTCACAGAATCAAATGATTCGTCAGCTGTGAAGTATCTTTCAGCGCGTAAGTCCTGTGACCGACCTTCTGAACGCATGTCCGATTCACTTTCTGAAGCTGAAGCTGAGCTATACGAAAGTTCAGAAGACGTCTCACTTCCCGAACCAAAAGATTTGCGATTCAGTTTAGACAAACGCCTTTTGATTTCTCGGTCAGATGCATATTCTCCGTAGTCAAAAGTACCATTTTCACCAAATGTATCAGTAGTCCTGCTCATATACTTCTTTTCAGTTACTGTTTTGCTTAACTTCTTGTTGTACTTCGAGGCTGATGAGAGCCCTGAGCCATCTTGCCATGACTTCATTAATTCATCTCTTCCATATGACGAAGTAACCATAGAGACCTCTTCCAAACGTGTGGCAAGTTGAATAAAAAGTGCGATGATTCGGTTTATATCTTTGGAGCCCCCCCGATTCCTCCCTCTGGATACATAAGATAGTGTCAGAACTCAGAAGCTAAATTACAAAACCAGTAAAACAGAATATGCCAGTAAAACAGGATGGCAATCCTACAGCCCAACAAACAAGAGGTCAAAAATTGAACACATGCCAAGAAAATGATGATTGACATAAGTAATTATAATCCATAACCTAAAAGGATCGCAATCATTCAACATATCGTTAGCAAAGAAGTAACTTAGCTATAATTTGTAAGAAGATGATTTAAAGTGTTATTGGCATAACAGTACATAACTGAAGTATTAAAAGAAGCCACTCAGACAGAGTAAATTAGAATCTTACTTAATTGCTTCCCTACACATACGGCTGATATCCTCCTTTACAGACTTCAGACCATGACTAACATAGTAGCCATTTTTCATTTTCTCCTCAATTTGAGAAACCTGGTAACGAAAATACATTAGGATTATTTTTATTAGATGATAAAAGAAGGTAGCAGACATAAAATTTGGCAGACACGAGCACCAGAAAGCACCTTCAAAGCAAAGAAGTCAAACGTATTCTGCTTCATGATGCCCCTAAGACTTGAAGCAAGGAATTCCTCCACTCGCTTGTACCCATGTTCTGACTTTTTAATTGCCCATCGCCTGATACGAGCATCCCTGGACAGTATGGCTGATGATCTCCTTGCGTCGTACAATTTTGAGCGTTTGTATAAACTTCTTCGGAACAACTGATTGGCTGAGTCTCGCTTTTCTACTCGATCAAAGTAATCCTTAAGATTACCAAAATCATCTGTATCGCCCCCTAAACCCTTACACTTCGCAACACTTGTCTGTTTCAGACTCCTTATCCTGGAATGCAATTCGCCTGATCGGATATGCTGGCGACTGAGCCAATTTACTTTTCTATAATTTACTGTCAAATCTCCAAACTGGGAGCAGCCTGTTATGTCTACAGAAGATATACGGGGAAATGAACGAAGAATTTCCTCAAGCATGCTGGCAGTCACGTTCGTACAACCAACCAGAATTATAGAGTCTATCTTCTCCTTGTTATAAGTGTGCTGCAAGAGAATGTCATGTCAGATTTCAATGAAAATACTAAAGTAACTCAGCTCTTTAAACGGAAAGCATAAAGTGCTCACCATGATACTCCAGAGCCAAGAATCTGTGCAGTTGGGACCCAAAGAAGATAAGTCAACTTGTCTTGAAATATCTTTGTATGAATTAATAGTGGCTTTCCAATGTCTACAAGTCATGGAAGCAAATGCAAGTGCTTTTACATCATATCTCAACAAATGAAACACCCGTGCTAATGCACAGCCATCCAACAGACCCCAGTAAACCCCTACGGTTCCAGAAGATCGATTTCCTTCGACATGGAAAGTAGCATCCCCACATAAATCCTCAAATGTCAGCTCATCCGTCTGAAACATTTGTGTATCCTCCACTTCAGAAACATCTCCATTTTCACCAGCCATCAAGCGAGCTCTTTTCGTATAGAATGAGTCAAATTCTGATGTTTATTAAACCCAAAGCAAATGAGAGGGCAGAAAATGTTAATCATTTAAAAGCAAAAATCTAAATAGGCAAAACCAGAAAGAAATGAAGAAACGGGGGAGAAACCACAAGTTCTGAAACCATGAATAAGTTGAAGGATACTGAGCAAAAAAAGTATAACTTAGATAAGAGGGAAGGGATCGCATAATGCATACCGGAAGATTGGTACATGTACTTCTCACTTTCTTTCCTAGGCTGTCTGGCATAGATCCAAGAGTCTAAAACATCGTTTATGGCAGAAGAAAAATCTCGACTTTTGAATGTTTTCATAACTAATTGATGGAGTTTTCCACGGAAATAACCAAGAAACTGAGGATGCATATCATGGAACGAGCTTAGACTTGTGTCCATGTCAGAACGCTTAAAATTGCCTTGAAAATCTGAAGCCAGAGCTGAGTTTTTGCCCCGAAGCTTGCCAATGGTTTCAGGAGTTTTTATAATAGAATTTACAGGGACCCAAATTTTATCAGATTTTCTGAAGACACTGCTGTGGCTCTTAATGAAACCTTTATCCACCAATATCTGAAGCTCTGAAAATGGCAGAGGTCCTTGTTCTTGCCCAGCCCCATCCAGGTAGAACCAATCACCCAGATGCAATTGCAAATCATCGACTGTACACAAACGATCCCTAAGGGTGTTCACAGATGCATCTGTTCTCCAAAGTCCCACCGAATCTTGACCATTGCAAGCTGTTGATTGGGAATGACTTTCAACCGACTCCCTTTTGGAATCACTAGGTACAGGGGATGGACGAGCAGGCCTTAAAGAAATCTTCTCCTTACCACGAACTTTAACACGGAGATCAGGAAATGATGGAACTTGGTCATTAACAACCAAAGAGTTAAGCCTAACTACGGACAGCAAACTAGCTTTTATTCCCCTCGCCTGATTTCTCTCATCTACACCAGAAAAAGCCCACATAGGTAGTTCAAGCCTAGAGCTACTGAGAGGATAATACAAGTCATCCTTGTGATGCCACCGAGGATCTTCATAACCCGATTTCTGCATCAGGCATAATGGGAAACCATCATTCAGAACAATTTTCCTTTTGTAAAATCTATCTTGAGAAGTGTCATCTTGTCTTATCCAGTCCCCGCCTTTGCAAGACCATCGACCTGCAAACCAGCTGCCAACCTCTTCGCTCTCAGAACCATAAACATCGTCCAACTTAAAATCTTCGATTGCCCTTTCCTTGGGCTCACAATGTCCCAATAAGTCCTCATCCACCAGATTCCACTGACTTGCCTCTTGATAGTGACGCCAGGTAATACCTGCAAATCCCAGAGTAAAACCTGTTTAATGGTGTAATGCAAACCATGCAGCTATTGCATAAGGAATCCGAACACTTTAAGCCATCTAATATATATAATCATATCTAACAAGTAAATATACTGTATAAAAACATTAGTTTCGATCTGTTTTCTACTTAGAGAATTTGGCATCTTTGAGAACAGAAGCTGCCAGAAATGATATAGATTAAAAGCATATCATGCTACAAAAGTGCAAGTGGTTCCAGCGAAACATACCTTCAGATGTCACACACGTTCTGGTCTCTTCAAGTTCAACTTTAACCTCCAGAGCTTCTGCAAAATGTTAAAAGATAAGCTTATCATAGGGCATTAGAGCGTCGAGATAAATTCAGCTAAACATAGTAAGAAAGACGCTCCAAATAGCTACTAGTATATTCAGCTGGAAAAACATCAAATTTGTGGCCGCAAATCTATTTACATCTATTACTGTACCTCCAAGAGTTTCAAGTTCCTTGCCAGGAGTAATACTATAACCCTGCAAGAGATTTGCAATCCTCTTATCAATCTGGAAATCTTCACGATGCTCTACAAAAGGTTCATTAGCAGCTGGTACGGACACTGATTCATACAACGAATCTCTAGCATCTTGCTTAATACAAACTGCTTCGGCAGTATCTGCCATGTCTTCTAATAAATTACCAGGCGCTTCAGGAGGGTTGGCGAGCCGTGTCACTGCATCTGACACGACTGATGGAAAATTCATGCTGACCACAGGAGACATGGCATTTTCAATAGTGACCCACCGATTATTATCTAAATGTTTAATCATATGATCAGAGAAAAGAATGCCTTGCTCCATTAGAGCTTTAAGTTCGGATAACCTTGCAGGCCCATGTTCCATGCCATAATAATCAAGATAAAACCACTTCCCCAAGGATGAATCAACTGCCACAGGCTCATTAGGTGGTGTGTCACAAATGTCCATATCTACCTCCATTGATGGCAACTCTTCTGTAGGGGTTTCATCAACCTGCAGAGGTTCTTTTTCCATTGCACACGGACTTAAAATATTGGATGAATCACATATGGAAATTTTCTCAACCACAGGATTATTGTTGTACAAAATGTTTTTACCCTGCAATTCTTTGCTTGATGAGGTCAATTCTTTTCCATTAGAATCCTTATTTCTGTGTTTATTCTCAATCTCTATACCAGTCTGACAATCCCTCCTCTCCCTTACCCCACTTTTCCAGCTTATTTCCCTGTGCCCATTACGCCTGTTACGATCGCTCTGGGTGTCTTCCATGTAGTTAGGAGTACAGTCCCTGCGATCACTGGGCCTAGAGCGATCATGAGGTGACCACTCAGAGTAACTTGGACTTCTTCTATAGTCATGGTGACGGCTGCGGTCACGTGGAGACCTTTTACGAGCATGTGAAGACTTCTCAAAGATGTATGGTGATCTTTCCCGAGCATATGGTGATCTCTCTCGATGAACTGGACTTCTATTACTGTGTTCATGATACCTAGACCGCTCATGTGGGGATCGGTCAGATCTTGCAGGGCTATGTCCATGTCTGTCTGAAGAAGGCCTGGCAGGGAAAGATGCGTCTTGATGCTTTCTAGGATATTTTTCCAGAGGTGAAGTTTTTGATGGATAGGAATCTCTGTACAGTCTCTCAGCAGAATGGCGTGCATAGTGGTCTGAGTGAAAAGAGCGGGAACAATCATCTGAAAGTTTTCTACATTTGGAGCTCCCATAATCAGAATAGGAGTGTTTACGCTCAATGCAATCTGGTTCAGCTCCATGTCGCTTCAATTTGTTCACCGTGGTACTGTACTCCTTTACAAGATTATTACGATTGTTGTATTCGTTCTTATGTAGATTTTCCTCTACTACAATTTTTGAACTGATCCTCGTCGCCCGGTCGTGCCCACTTCTAAACTCTCTCCGGCGGTAAATATCCTCATATGCAAACCGTCCACTGGGAGTGGTATGTTCATATTCATGGTCATATTCATATTTCCACGTGTTCTCTCTGTCAACTCCATTCCTACGAGATCTGATGTAGCCATAGTCATCTTTTACTGTACCCATTTTATGCCATCTGTCTGGTATGAATTCACCCTTCTCAATTTCATCACTGGGAGCTCTCCACGATCTAACTTCTCTATCTTCTTTGTCTCCTTTCCTATACTTACCTGCAGAAACATCCCTTCTCTCCACATACCCTTTATGATATTTGAGATAACTGAGCTCCCCCTTCGTAGGTTCATCTTTCTTCCAAGTCTCCCCAACAATCTCACCCTTTTCAATCTCATTCTTCTGCAATGACTTTACTGGCGAAATTTCACCTTTCTCCAAATCCCCATGAGGTTTTATCGTACCTAATTCACCCTCTTCTACTTCATCCTTAAACCCAGAATCTCCACAGTTTTCCACTTCTCTATTACTAAAATTCCCTCCCTTCCCCTGCACAGATTCACTGTCTTTATCCTTCTCCTCCTGTTCTTTCGGCAGCAGCTGTGATTCTCCAGGGAGTTGCACTACCTGTGGAGGCTGCTGTTTCGCCTGTTCCTCTACTAATTTCGGTTGTTGTTTCTTTGGCTTCCTCACGACCACTTTACGAATTACCTTAACAATTCTCTTCTTCTTAATTGGCTGAGACGCTGAGGGTTTATCAGCTGGTTTAGACTCCGGAGCCTGACTTGAGAGAGAAGTGTGACCATTTTCTGACGTACCAGCACTCTTGCCTTCATTGCCTCCACCGAGCGTTGTCTTCTCCACAATTGGAAGCTTTTCCATGATATTCAGTAGAGGCATGCATGCGACACCCCCATCGCTCATGGAAACCCAGCCTTTTTTTGTTTCCCACACTTGCCTAATTCTCCCCTTTTCCAAGGAAATCAATACTCATGCATTGCTTACGAATCCCACCGCCAAGTTCTCGCCGTCTTCTCACGCGCCGGGCTAAATTCAACAAACCTGGAACACCAAAAAACACACAAAAACTCAATCAGTAACAAAACTAAATGTAGGGTTTTCGCCAGCTTAAATTTACCCAACGCAATCAAAAGGGGGAAGAAGGAAAATCTCAAAACCCTACAAGGACCAAATTGATGGAATAGAAAAGACGGGAGGGACAAAACAAACGAATTGAAGAGGAAATTTAACCGGGAGGGTGTAATGAACCTAGCAAAACGAATCAAGAACCCTTGAATGGAGCAAGGAGAAATATGATTGAACGTGAGAGGAAGGGAAATTTCTCCCAAGAAACGAAGAGAACAGATCGAGGTCAATGAAGACAAATCGTGAAGAAAACCCTAGAAAGCTCTCACTAAATCTCAATTTATCTTATTCCCGTTTCGCCGGGAAATCTCCGTCGCGGCTTGTTTGTTCTCTTTGCGACCTTCGCTTCTCTTCTGTATCGTTGTGTCCTCTCTCTTTCTTTCTCCGTTATGCTTTTCCTCATAGAACAAGCCGTCGTGTTAACACTTATTATTTTATTTTATTTTCCGTCAATACTTATTTTTTTCTGTGTATTTTTTTTTTCGTCATACTTTTATGATATTCTCACCTTAATTATTTGTGATATATGAAATTGACAATTTATCAGATTAGGCATGGATTGATCAGAGACAAGTTTTTTTTATTTATTCTATATTTTGATTTTATTAATCAAGAATTTGGTATTATAATTTCATAAAACACAATTAAAAAATTCAAATGCCATTATAAATAATCTGCTAATTGTAATTAATATCAAAATAACATTCGCAAGTATTTTTAATCTAATGGCAGGTGGTAAATGTACTACAATAATAATACTAATAATAATAAGATTCTATATATATATATATATATAAATTAGTTACACGTACGAGTTTTTGAACAAGACTATTATTCGAGCAGGATTTAGCACAATTTGATCTAAATCAAGCTCTGATTAAATTAGAGGGAAGATGAACAAGGTTTCTTGAACAAATTAAGAGAGAAGAGAACAGATTGCTCGAGCTAGAAATGATGGGTTAAGTTCTTATTAATCGAACTCAAAGTGGCCAAAAGAAAATCCTTTTTCCAAAGACTTCCACCTCTATTACTAAAACATAGAGGCAGTTACAACTCCTTGAAAATAAGAAAGAATACATTTGTTCGGATTTGTAAATATATATAGAAAGATTCTTGTTAGATCTTCAGAAGTTTTCTTTATCTGAAATAGGAAAACTTCTTTTTCTCTTTAGCAACGAGTTGCCCAACTTTCTTCTCGTTTTGTGATCCGCCGAATAAGAATCCTTCCGAGTTGATAATCAAAAGCCGATATGACTTCTAGCCGAGTCTATGACTTAAAGGCTTTCCGGGCACTGATTGTTCTTGTGGACCGAAGTAGGATCTCGGATTCACCTCCAACAATTGTCCCCCCAGACTCGAAAAATTGTGTTGAGTTTCCGAGTTGGTAAGTTACCTGTTTCTGGAACCTTTGGTCCACTTGTCAGGCGTTGATTGGATCATTAGGGCGGTTTAACAGGCTATTAGTAGGTCATTATTACGTGATGATTCGGTTTCTGGTAAACTTGTATAAATACCCCAATTTTTATCTTCAATCTTCATTTTTATTCATGACCATCAATTTTTACTGCTTTTTTGACTTTCTCGTTCTAGTTGCGCTGTTTGACTTTATTCTTTCTTTTCTTTTCTGACAATAGGTCTCGATGATTTTCAACTTCTCAATGTTACCGAGGGGATTAATGTTGTCCCTGATGTAGATAGGTCTCGTCGGTGTGGAGGATCAACCCAAACTCGTAGTGCCCTTGCGCCCATTCCTGTTGAGTCTAGGGATATTCCTTTGGTCTCATCTCGGACTAAAGTGAGTTGTGGTAACTCGCGCCCTCCAAAGAGATCTAGGACTAGTGATCTGCGAATAAAGTATCATGCTGTGGCACCCGACGTGAGGAGGTGAAGGAGGAGATCCCCTACCGACTTCCGGTTCTCATATAATCATCACGGTGTTGATACAGTCTTCTCATGTTGAATGCGCAGACATGATGCGACACATCACGTTTTCTATGGATCTTCTCCCCTACCAATGGAATTGAGAATAGGGAAGAGTACGAGGAGACTGCTCACCTTCTTTTCAGGGTTTATCCTTAGCCATCTTCGACTGATAATTTACTCTCTAGTCGGTTTTGGATTTTGATGCTTAAGTATTACTCTTTTTTTGCTTTAGCTCATCTCCTACTTGAACGACATCTTACTTAATCTAGAGAGGATTCTAGCGCGCCCTGATGAGAGCGCCCGTAGAACTGCTCAACTTGCTAGTCAAGCAGGGCAAACTCACGTGGAAGTGGTGGAGGCCAGGTCCAGGCGGTCCGCGGTTGAAGAGGAGTTTGCTCATGTGAAGGCCGAGTTGAAGTAGGAGCAGGAGTACTACCTTCCATGTTAAATTGTATCGATTCAGACCAGAACTACCTTCAAGGCTGTCGAGAAGGCAAACGATTTATCAATGAAACTTCATGATGAGTTGGATTAGATGAAGAAGAACTTTGATCTTCACCTTCTGGATGCTGTGAATGTTGAGAAGCTACAGGTCTATCCGGACCATCGTGGCCAACTCTCTGGTCGTTTTGAGAATTACCGCTCGCTTCAACAATCTGGACGTTAATTTGGCTGCTAATCTCTCATTTGCCAAGCATACTGGTTCATGCAACGTTTTCTAGTTGCTGTCAGATTGAGGTCTGGCTATTCCTTCGATGGTCACTGACTACATGGACGCCGAGTTGAACAAATTCAAGGAAATTGTCAACAGTGAGACCTTGACGGCGCTTCATCTCGAAGATCTGGTCATCCCAGTTTCTAAGGTTGGCAAACTCTCTCATGCTGCTGGTGAGACTTGGTCTCTCGAGGATGTTAGAGAGTTGATTCTCTAAACTGTGATCCGAAATTTGGATCTTAGGATCAAGGGTTTAGAATTAAACTCTGCCGTTTATGTACTAAACTGAGTTTTGTCTTTCTGGGACACAGTCTCGGCTTTCTAAACAAAACTATGAGAGTTCAATCTCATTATTCGGTACCAAAATAGGTTTTGTCTTGGTGATAACTTAATCTCGACATAATTGCGAGAAATTGATCTCGGCATAATTGCTAGAAATTGATCTCGACACAAATGCGAAAACTTGATCTCAACATAATTACGAGAAATTGATCCCAGCATATTTGCAAGAAATTAATCTTGGCATAATAGCGAGAAATTAATCCCAGCATGTTTGCGAGAAATTAATCTCGGCATTATAGCAAAAATTAATCTCGACATATAGCGAGAAATTGATCTCAACATAATATATGCGAGGTTTTAAGACTCGGCATTTAGATGTGAGAGTTTGGTTTCATAAATTTTATTGCAAGGTTTACTCAGCGAGATTTAAGACTCAGCTTAGGTATGAGAACTTGGTCCCGTGAAATGTTTTATGAGGTTTACTCGGCGAGATTTTAAGACTCGGCTTAGGTATGAGAACTTGGCACCATAAAAAGTTTTGCGAGGTTTACTTGGCAAGATTTTAAGACTCGGCTTAGGGGTGCAAACAGTTAGGTCAGAGTACTTGAAAGAAATTGGTCTTATCATAACTCCGAGAGCTTTTATAATCACATTATGGAACTTTCAGGAGTCTGAATACGGTTTAGAACTATGTCTTGATATTTCTTCCTTTTTTTATCACCGAGTTGGCGACTTATAAAAATTTAAATATAGTTATCGCTGTACCAAAGGTTACCTACATACCCTAGATGGGATCAAGTCAAAAACGTAGTTCTCATTACATAATTAATAGATTAGATGGGCATCAATTGATGCATAATAGACACCTAGTTGGCGTAGCTTCAATAATAGTACCACTTCAAGTTGATGGAATTCCAGCTCCGTGGAACCATCTCTCTTTCCATCGTTGTGATCTCGTACATGCATGGTTTCACAACTTTGCAAATTATGTAGAGTCCTTCCCAGTTAGCGCCAAGCTTTCCAGCGTTTAGTTCGGCTGTGTTCTCGAACACTTTTCATAACACGAGATCTCCTTCGACGAAGTGTTGCCCTTGCACTTTCTTGTTATAATACTTTGCGGCTTGTTGTTGGTAATTTTGCACACAGAGCAAAGCCTCATCTCTTTGTTCTACCAAGTCGTCGATGCTTGTTTCCATAGCTTGGTCATTGGACTTGTCGTTTTTGGGAGAATGGATTATGCGCAAAGTTGGGATGGTGGTCTCCGCAGGGGCAAGTGCTTCATTTCCATGAGATAGAGAGAAAGGAGTACAGCCGGTGAATGTCTCGGTGTAGTACAATAGGACCAAAGTACCTTGTCCAACTTGTCAGCCCAATGGTCCTTCTTTTCCTCGAGTCGTTTCTTGATTCCATCTAGGATATGCTTATTCGTCGATTCTGCCTGCCTGTTTCCTTGTGGGTTTCAAGGTGTGGAATGACTAACTTGGATGTTCCACCTAGCACAGAAGTTGATGAACTTTATCAAAATGAATTAAGAACCGTTGTCCATGACGAATTTGTAAGGTAAACCATGGTGACAAATGACATTCATCCAAATAAACTTGACTACAACTTTATCCTTTGAGAATAAGCTTCAGCTTTGATCCATTTGAAAGAAGTAGTTGGTTATAACGAGCATGAATTTCTTTTGACGAGATGACGGTAGGCCTTACTATATCCATTTCCCAGCGCATGAATGGGTAAGGCATAATTGATGAGGTCATCTCTTTAATCAAAGTGTGTATTATGTGTCTGTGATACTGACACTTATCACACTTAGCCGCATATTTTTGACAATCTTGAGGCATAGTCGGCCGATAGTATCTGAGAGATCGGGTCTTATGCATGAGTGATCGTCCGCTAGTGTGATTTCCTCCAGCTCCATCATGCATCTCTTGAATCAATTTTCTCGTTTTGTCACCATGAATACAAGTAAGCAACGTTCCATTTGCACTTCGATGATACAGTTTACCGTGAGCTGTTATGTAGAAAGCGCTTTTGGCCTTGAGCCTCCGAGTTATTCATCGATCTTTTGATGTTTCACCATCAAGTATATACGCAAGTATTTTATCTCTCCAATCGATTGTCAACTCGCTGGCTTAAGGGAAGTTGACCATTTACGTATTGGGATCTTGTCTCGAGTCTGTGATTGCCGAGATGACAATACATTCGCCCTTTGGTAATTGAATACTTGGATGATCGATACTTTCTATTGGGATAATTCGTCTTTGAATGGGATAGTCGTTGAAGCCAAGGCAACCAATACATCGACCGAAGTATTTATTGTCCTGAAAATCTTTGTGATCTTGATTCTCAAGTCTTTTGATAATTTCTTCACAACTTTCAAGTATGCTTCCATCCGTTCATTTTTTTGTCATAGCCGCCATTGACTGGGTTAACGACCAGCTGAGAATCGCAGTAACATTCAACTTGGGAAGCTCCAACTTCTTTTGCGAGTCAAATTCCTGATATTAGTACCTCATACTTGGCCTCATTGTTAAACGCTGAGAAAGCTGATCAGAATGATTGCTCTAATATTTTGCATGTCGGGCTTTCTAATCAAGTTTCAACTCCAGATCTATGTTGTGAGGATAACCCATCAACAAAAAGTTTCCAAACTTGAGGAGATTCGTATGCTTCTAATAGCTCCAATTTGGAGGATAGTTCTATTAGAAAGTCCACCAGAACTTGCGACTTGGCGCTAGTATTTCCTTTGAATTTGACGTCATACTCGCTAAGTTCTATAGCCCATTTAGTTAACCTTCCTCACTAGTTTGGAATGTGCAGGATCATTTGTAGCGGGTGATTAGTGAGTACGATAACCGTGTGGGACTGGAAATATGGTTGTAACTTTCTTATCGAGGTTACAACTATAAAAACAAGTTTCTCTGTTGTTGCGTATCGAGATTTGGCTCCGTCAAGGGACATACTTTTATAGAAAATTGAAAGCTGAATTCCTCTATCTTCCCACACAAGTACACTGCTTATCACTAATGATGACACCACGATGTACAAGTAAAGTGGTTCTCCATCTTCAGGTATCGACATTATCAGTAGAGTTGATAAATACTTTTTCAACTTGGAGAAGGTACTTTCACACCCGTCGTCCCATTTGAAGCTCTTATTTCCTCGTAAGAGTTAGGGAGACATTTGTCTTTTGACCGTGAGATGAATCCGTTCAACGTGACAATTCATCCTGTTAGTCTTTAGACTTCTTGTTTGTTCTTTGGTGATGGTAGTTCCTGGACTCCCTTCACCTGCTTTGGGTTTGCTTCAATCCCTTTTGGGTAATGATGTAGCCAAAAAAGTCTCATGATGTTACTCCAAAAGTGCATTTAGCCGGGTAAAACTTCATTTGGTATTTGTTTCGTATTTTGAAACAAAGAACTAGGTGATCGACGTGATCTTCAGCTTTCAGAGATTTGACTAGCATTTTGTCTATGTAGACCTCCATTATCTGGCCGAGTTGCTCGGTCATTTTGTTGACGAGTCGCTAATAAGTAGCTCCTGCGTTCTTGAAACCGAAAGACATGACTTTATAGCAATACGTCCCTTGATTGGTTATGAACGAATTTTTCTCTATATCGTCGGGGTGCATTCTGATATGATTGTATCCTAAGAATGCACTCCATGAACGCGAGTAGTTCATTCATGTTGTTGCCTCTACGACTTGATCAATTTTTGGTAAAAGAAAGCTATCCTTCGAACATGCTTTGTTGAAGTCGGTGAAGTCCACACAGACTCGCCACTTGCCGTTCTTCTTTGGTAATACAATCAAGTTGGCTAACCATTTGGTGTTTTGTACTTTGCCAATAGATCCCGCATTTGTAAGCTTTTTGACCTCTTCAATCACAGCTTTCGTCCTTTTCAGACCCTAATTTCTGCCTTTTCTGCTTAGTTGGCTTGTAAGTCGGACCGATGTTTAAGATGTGACTCACTATTCTTGGATCGATATCCTTTGCAATCCATGCAAACATTGTTACATTTTATTCGAAAAGTTTTGATCAATGTTTCTTGAATCGGCTTACTTAAGTTGACTCTGATGCTAGCGTACTTTACCAAGTTAGTTAAGTCAATGTTGACGAGTTGGACTGTTGACTGGTCTAGCTTATTGGGAGTGGGTGGCTCTGAAGTGGCGTTGCTACTGACTATCATCGTGATCATGTAGGATTTATTGTGTAATTTCAACTCGACAACAAAACATGTTCTAATCACCTCGTAACGTGTAAGTTCCTGTATCAGTTAGAATCTTCACAAAGTGATGGTAGCTCGACGGGACTGCCTTCATTGCATGGATCCATGGTGTTCCCAAGATCATGTTGTAAATCGATGGTTTATTGACTACCAACAATTTTATCCACCTTTTGATTCTAGCTGTTTGAACTGCTAACTTGATGGTTCCTACCACGTGCATAGAACTTGCATCGAAAGTGGTCAAATTTCTCTCAACCGGCTTGATCCTAAGATCCAGGAGCGTCATCTGGTCCAATGTCTCTTTGAAGATTAAGTCGACTAAACTTCTAGTATCGATAAGTATCCAAGATACATCACAATCGTCAACTTGAAGTTTGACTACTATCGGGTCATTGTGTGGAAAGGTCACTCCTTCAAGATTCTCTGGGTAGAATGATATCTCCGAGTCAACTGTTGTGAAGTTTTTCGATAGAGCCGTGTGTTTGAGACTAACTGCGACTACTGTCTTTCACTCATACTTCTTGATTGACCATATAGTGTTATCACAAGACTGGAGGCCTCCCATGATGACCACTATGTTCACCCTTGGATCTTCCTGGCCAAGAATCTCATGTCCGTTCTTCACGCGCTTTGCACCATCGTTAGTAGCGTTGTTTTGAGTGGCCGACTTGCTGGCTGCCTCTCGTAACTCGGCCTTCTTGCGTTTATGCAATTGAAATAGTTGGGTTTCCTTGTCTTAGACACTTAATTCGTCCCTGCTGAACTTTTCAGTTAGTAGCTCCTCGAGATGTTTACACTTTGAGGTCGGATGACCAGCCCTATCGTGAAAGGCATAGTATTTGTCTCAATTTTAATTATTATTCCATGGTTTTTTCTAGCCGGATCAGTCTTCTCGCCAACTAGAAATGTTGTCTCGGTTCCTGGTATTCCTCTTTTGGTTCTTTTGCTCCAGACTCGCGTTGAACCTTCTCAGTTTATGTGGGAATTTGTTTTTCTTCAATGTATTCGGCATGCCTCGCTGCTCTGCATAAGACATCTGATACCATAGTTGGTCGGTTCACAAAGAGATCTGGTTGTAGGGCCTTATCATTAACCATTTCGGTTCTAAATGTTTTGATGGCCATGTTGTCGATGACTTTAGCTTTGGTCATTATTCTCTGTAAGTGTTTGAGGTACGACTTCAAAGTCTCATCGACTCTATGCTTCAAGGATCATAGCTCGGCCATGGAAGTGTCTTGATTAACATTTATTGCATACTGTTTCATGAACAACTCAGCTAGTTGATTGAGGCCTTCAATTGACCTCGTTGGCAGCTTTGTGAACCATACATGCGTGTCTCCAGTCAAGTTTACAGCAAAATATTGACAGTATGCTGCATCTTCTTGGTTCGGGTGGTAATTCATACCCTCCATCATAAAGTTGAATGCGCTCATAAATTCCAGTGGATCTGTTGTTCCATCGTATGACGGGTAGCATAGTCTTGGTCCTCGGTTTATCGGGACCCTTCTTATTCTCAGAAAGAACAGGGAGTATTGAGCTTGGGCCAGGATCCGCCCAATCTCTTGCACTGAGCTGGTCGCCTTATGGAATTGTGATTTCACCTATTCCATAATCCTAAAAATAGCTGCAATGTCCATAGTTGCTGCAATTTGCTGTGTTGGAATAAGCTAAGTTAGGATCTGGATTTGCTCTGCTGTTTGGTAGACTTGCAGACTTGGAGTCTGATCGAACTAATTCTTCTGTACACTTGCGAGTACTTTGTCACTCCAATGGTTGTTTTACGTGGGCTGCAAGTGGTCGCGGCTAGCCATGTCTATTGCTTCGAGATGCTTGAATCGTTCTGCATTCCTCTTTTCTACTGCTTCTTGCAGTGCTAGGAAGTTTCATATCATCACCTTAAGTGGTGGCGGCTTTGTCGGAGGTACTGGAAGCTTTGTAATTTCTCGAGGTTGTTCACGATGGTTCTCCTGAGACTGAACAGAGTTCAGAGGTGATCCTTGAGCTAGGTCTATGTGCTCCTGAGTTGGATCAGGAGTTGTCCTCTCTGGGGAACGGATGGTAGCATTGTTTCCCAACATTCTTGCTTTTTGGTGATTTCTTCCCCATATACGGTGCCAATTGTTCGAGTAGGATTTAGTACAACCTATTCTAAATCAAGCTCTGATTAAATTAGAGGGAAGCCATACAAGGTTTCAGATCAGATTAAGAGAGAAGAGAACATTTTGCTCGAGCTAGAAATGATCGGGTTAAATACTTATTGCTTTGAACTCAAAGTGGCCAAAAGAAGATCATTTTTTCAAGGACTTCCACCTCTATTTATAATACATAGAGGCGGTTACAATGCCTTGAAAATAGGAAATATTACATTTGTTCGGATTTGTAAATATATAGAAAGATTCTTGTTAGATCTTTGGAAGTTTTCCTTATCCGAAATAGAAAAACTTCATTTTCTCTTTAGCGGCGACTTGCCCAACTTTCTTCTCGTTCCGTAATCCGCTGAATAGGAATCTTTCCGAGTTGATAATCAAAAGCCGAAATGACTTCTAGCCAAGTTTATGACTTAAATGTTTTTCGGATACTGATTGTTCTTGTGGACCGAAATAGCATTTCGGATCCACCTCCAACAATTATTACATAACAATATGTAGGTTTTATTGTTGGTTAAAAAATAACAAGATGTAGAAAAATAGTATGATACGAAAATGATGAAAGATTTTATTGTGTACAATAAGAAGCAATATATGATGTGTTTTGGATAGTTTTATTTTTCTGATTTTTATGTAGATATATAGAAAAATAGAAATTTCTTTCGAAATATGTTATTTTTACCAATATCTCAATTTATTATAGATTTATAATTAGATTTATAATTTTGTTGTATAAACGTGTGATCTATTGTATAGATATAAAAAATCAATAGAATCTAACTATTATTACTAGATATGGACCCGTGCAATAGATTCTTACTATAGTGTATAATTTAAATTTTTTTGAGAAAAAAATATTTAAATTTGTTAATCAATAGTTTTTTAAAGTTATTTAATTATGTATTTGAAAATATGAATGCAAATATAGTGGGGTAAACATATAGGCATTGACTGGTAGTAGTTTTTAGATCAGTTTTTGGTTTCTGTTTTTTAAAAAATCAACTTTTACCCAATCATGATTTTGTAAAACTAGTTTTTCAAAAACTTAAAACTGTTTTTGAAAAACTAGCTTTTTGGGGTTTTTAAAAGCAAAAGTTAAAATACAAAAACTAAAACCAAAATCTAAATCTAAAAGCTAAAATTTGAAATTCAAAAACTAGAAACTAAATCCAAAAACTAGCAGCCATTCATAGCCATAGTTATTGATGATTTTGTTTATTTATGTATTTGAATATTTTCAATTTTGGATGATAGAAAACTGTTGATTTTCAAATTCAATGATCATGATTTAAAACTTATATTTCTGATCTAAACCCTAAGCTTCTTGAAAATTATACCTTCTCAATATCAACTGTAAATAACATATCAATTAATGTGATTTTCAGTTTTGGAGTTTATTAGGATTTGTTTGATTATATATATGAAATATTCATATTTGGTTCGGGAAAAATATGAAAATTTAGAAAAAAACCAAACCCGATAAAATACCTAAATTGGTACTAAATTTGTATACTCGGAAAAATAAACCTGAACTAGAACCAAATATATAAATGAATGGGTGTCCGATACATTTTTATTAAATTTTGCATTTTAGAGTTTTTTTTATTAAATCTTTATTCATTTTAAATTTTTATTTAAACTCAAACTCGATCTACACAAAACTAAACCTGATCTAGAAAAAATATATTTGAATAAGGCTTAAATCAAAACAACCAAAAACCTGAATTAGAGGAACCATACCCGAACTAAGCACCACAAAATACCAGAATGGGTGCTAAATTTATGTACCCGGAAAACTGAATCCAAACCTGAATTTGAACTAAATCAATAACCTAATTTGTACATGATATATTTTATTAAATTTTAGCTTTTTAGAGTTTTTTTATTAAATCATTATTAATTTTGAATTTTTATATAAAAAGTTATAATAAAGCACACCTTAAACATATTTTCTAGGGTAGTTATAAACTATAAATTAAATTTATCTTATAGTTTATAACATGTTCAAAATGAAATTGTCTCCCACTTTAATACATAATATATATATATATATATACGACATTTTGAATAATATTTTGTAAATTTACAAGATTATTTTGCAATTTTTTTTTAAATTAATAATATAAAA
>OVBA01000791.1:0-55596 GCA_900406435.1 Lepidium aucheri
GGACGAAGAGCCAAAAATCGCAGAGGAGAGGAGAGGAGGAAGAGACGAAAACCGTAGAGGAGTGACGAGGAGAAGAGGAGGAAGAAGAGGAGGAAGAAGAGGGGAGGAGGAGGAGAAGAGGAGGAGAAGAGGAGGAGAAAAAGAGGAGAAGAGGAGGAGAGAAAGAAGAGAAATCGGCAAAAAAAGAGGAAAGAGGAAGAAGATAAGTTAGGGTTTTTGTGATTTTTTGTTTTTTGTTTTTTAAATTTTTTTTTAATTTGTTTTTAATGGCAGTTTCGTAATAAAACGAAACTGCCAAATCTTGTATGTCTTTTCATATTTTGTTCCAAACATGAAACATGTTATGCACCATATTAGTAATTAGTAATAAAATATGTACCATATTAGTAATTCTTTCTTGATATTAAGCATAAACATCATTGTTTACAAATGTATACAGAAAACTTGGACGCGAATAATTGCCAATGTGAAAATTGAAGCTTTAAACTTTCCCTAGCTAGAAGATCAGCACAAACATTGGAATCTATTCCTGTATCGTTGAATATAGTGATGTAATCACATATTACAAGTCCCACCATTAAGTAGCCTGCCAAAATAAGATTGTCACTCTTAAAGACAAATTGATCGATATTCCAAACTCCAAGAACGCTGAATCGCCCATATTAATGCGGAAGCTTCAACATCTTCACTAACACTCATCCTTGAAACTGATCTATACCACCATATAACATCACGCCATGATCATTTCGAATTAGCCAACCATTACTATCATGGTGTGAACATCGAAATTACATTTCACCTACTTTTTTTTAGGTCGTACCCAATTTATATTATGTCCAATAATGATTTGGTGTACCCACCGCCTCGTCATTCAAAAGTGTTGTCGCATGCAGCCCTTCTAAAATTTCCGCAATAACACGATTATATGATTCTACTGTGATCGTCATCTGTGAATAACACAAGGTATTGCGGCTTTTCCACAGACGCCATAAAATAAACATCGCGTTCACATGTAGCTCAGTTAATTGTGAACCATTATGGCTAAGCTGCAACAAATATATTATTAACAGACAAAGTAGTGTTTTGGAAGATCGCAAAGGATAATCCAGAAAGTCGCCATACTGCTTGAGCATAATCACAAAAGAAGAAACAATGGTCTGTATACTTACAAAGTGTTGACAGCAACGTAACCATTAAGGCAATACAACTAAATATTACCGTTGTAAATTATCTGATGTGGCGATAGCACTAGACGTTATTCTCCAAAAGAAATGTTTTAGTTTGTTAGGAATGGACAAGGACCAAATGACTTTTGTCAAATTAGGGAAATCATGTAAAGAAGGTTGATCGCTGAGATTATATATTTTCAGTTGTGTCAGCCAGTACCCGGACTTGACCAAGGAACAACCATTACTTGTACCACTCCAATATATATGAGATCAGGATTACCTTGATTTGGAAGATATATTTTGTGTATAATTTCATGATCTCACTGATCGATAAGAGCAACCAACTTCGCATAGTTCCGTTGATGTGTAATAGGATCAATATATGTCGCGACATGTTAATTCGGATAAAAAAGAGACAATAGACGAGCCAGTCATAACGGAGACATTGGCAACCAATTGCCTAATCCTTTTGATGTATGTTGTCCATTACCAATCAATATACCAAGTTCCCTCTTTAGTATATTACATCTGTGTTGCAAAGACTGCCACTTAAACGATGACTATGTTCCGCGACGAGCAGATTAAGATGCAGCTCTCGAAATATAGCAAGCTTGAAGGACATGAAAGAGTAGACTATATGGTTGTTACAAAATTTTCTAGGTCCGACTTGCTAACAAGGCTTAATTAAAATGTTGTAAATCACGGAAATTCAATTTGTCATCTCGTTTACTGGCTACAAATTTACTCCATACACTCCAAGAGACTTCTTTTGATGTTGATGAAATCCCATCAAAAACGTGCAATTATACTATTTACTGTATTACAGAAACCAACTGGTAAAATAAAATCAAATTCTAAATGTTTGAGTTATTAGCTGAAGCATGTAACCACACAAAATGACCTTTATATTTCCACAAGTTGTACGTAAAGATAACAAAATCATATAAATTTTAATGTTGAATACAATCCCTCCTAATGGAAAATGACGAAAAATAATAATCTGATTAATGTTAACTTCACCCTGTTTATTTCTCATACCCTTATGAATTTTTTTTTTACGTTTCCAAAACAACTTTGATTGTCCAATTTATTGACTTCACATTATTACAAAACAACCCACATGTTTGCAAGATATTTGCTTAATTTCCACTAAAGGAATCACTTATGCCTCCCTCCCCAACCAATATGAGTGATATGCAATTAATTTCCAGATAGATTTGTCATTAATAAAGATTTTACAGTTAATTAACAATATTATATGATCACATAGCCGTCGTGTTGCTCTTCATCGTAGTTATCGTCGCTGCTGATTCACCAACACAGCTCACAACAACAAAACGTCCTCTTTTATAGGACCCTCTCTCTTTCTCTCTCTCGTCCAGTGATATTGTAGGATCAATTGTCATTATTCAGAACGAGTCACTCCTTTAAGCTCCCTCCATTTTTGGCTCTCTTTGAATTAAAGAATCAAGGTAAGCGATTCTCATTAGATCTCTGCATTTCTATGGATCTGGCTGTTGATGATGATGGGTCCACTTGTTGACTTTTACTGCATTTACCATTTGGCTTTCGACGCTATTTCTGTAGAATACAAATGGCTCACTCAGCAGATTCCGTGAATCCAAGAGGTGACAACAACACTCTTCTCTCTGATCCATGTGGTTATATGTGAAAAAGTATAAACGAAAATTTTGGTTGATGAACAGATGTTTGCATCGTTGGTGTTGCACGTACTCCAATGGGTGGCTTTCTTGGATCTCTCTCATCTTTACCTGCCACAAAGCTTGGATCTTTAGCTATAGCAGGTTTAAATTCGTTTAAACTGATGCCTTTTCTGCTGAAAAATGTCTTTAGGATTATATAATTTGACGTACAATTGTTGCTTTTTTACTGCTTCAGCTGCTCTGAAGAGAGCAAATGTTGATCCAGCTCTTATTCAAGAGGTTGTCTTTGGCAATGTGCTTAGTGCTAATTTGGGTCAAGCTCCTGCTCGTCAGGCTGCTTTAGGTGCAGGAATTCCAAACTCTGTTATCTGTACTACTGTCAATAAGGTTTGTGCATCAGGCATGAAAGGTGAGAACTTTGAACTTTTGGGCTCTGCTGTTTTCAGATTTCTGATTTAACTATCTTAACAATGTTTTCCTGGTTTTTGGGTGATATTCAGCGGTAATGTTTGCTGCTCAGAGTATCCAGTTGGGGATCAATGACGTTGTTGTGGCAGGGGGCATGGAAAGCATGTCTAATGCACCAAAATATATAGCAGAAGCGAGGTAAAATGATGTGGTATTACGCAATGATTTGGTCTTTGTACTCTATGCACCATTGTTTCTTATTCAATTTTGATTTGCAGGAAAGGATCTCGATTTGGTCATGATTCTCTAGTAGATGGTATGCTAAAGGATGGACTTTGGGATGTCTATAACGACTGTGGGATGGGAAGCTGTGCAGAATTATGCGCTGAGAAGCACGACATCACGAGAGAGCAGCAAGTATGTTGTTCCTTTGCTTTCTTGTATTAAGACTCATGATGCTTGTTGTACATTTGTCTCCCATCAACTTATTATTGGTAGACACTGTGCATTGACCTTTTATATAATCTCCCTGTCTAAGTTCATGTTCTTGAGACCTTGATATTTAAGTTTGTTCTCTTTTTGAAACTTGTGGAATACATTAACGAGTTTTTTGGTGTCGTGCTGATGATTTTTTAGGATGACTACGCCATTCAGAGTTTTGAGCGTGGTATTGCTGCCCAGGAAGCTGGCGCCTTCACATGGGAAATCGTCCCGGTTAGTTTTTGTTTGTTTTGTTTTGGTTAATGTGATATTCATGGTGAATACAGTAAGTAATAATGCTCGTACAGGTTGAAGTTTCTGGAGGAAGGGGAAGGCCGTCAACAATTGTTGACAAGGATGAAGGTCTTGGAAAGGTGATTGATGTCTCCTTTTGGTTATAGATTATGCATTAATATTCTGAGATTTGGTCTATAGCGAACCCATATATTTGTTTTTCTTGTATCTCACCTGCTGCACATTTGTTTTCTTCTTATTTTCATCAATGGCTTATTGAGAAATTCTACTCATTGATGTATGCCAGTCCTTGAACTTTAGTCATTTGTATCTTCTATTGTACAAGGGATTACGCACCGCAAAATGAAACATATGATAACTCCAGAAAATGAGATCTATTATAGTATGATTTTTAACTCATGAATAATGTCTTATATCTCAGTTTGATGCTGCAAAATTGAGGAAACTTCGTCCAAGTTTCAAGGAGAATGGAGGCACTGTTACAGCTGGAAACGCATCTAGCATTAGGTCCTTTTCCGAGATGGCCATATATATATATATATATTCTCATCTTGCAACTTCGTTTTCTCAGAACTAAAAGTTGGCTCCCTCTGACAGTGATGGTGCAGCTGCCCTTGTCCTAGTGAGTGGAGAGAAGGCACTTCAGTTAGGACTTCAAGTATTAGCAAAAGTTAAAGGGTACGGTGACGCAGCTCAGGTACTTTACTTATAATCTTGGCGTCCTTCAACATATCAGATGTCTGATTCCATTCACTTAAGTGACATCCATACCCTGCAGGAACCAGAGTTTTTCACTACTGCTCCTGCTCTTGCGATACCAAAAGCCATTGCCCATGCGGGTTTGGAACCTTCTAAAGTTGATTATTATGAGATCAACGAAGCTTTTGCTGTAAGAAAATATGTCTGCTTCCCCTAAAGAGTAGACAAACAATTGCTACGGCTAATCTTTACTAAACCGACTATTTATCCGCAGGTTGTAGCACTTGCAAATCAAAAGTTACTTGGGATTACTCCGGTTAGTCTTTGACATCATCAAGTGTCTTAAATTATCATCTTCCCAATTCACTCAAGTGGTTTCATAAACATGGGTTCTGTTCCTGTTTGCCTTAACAGGAGAAAGTGAACGCAAATGGAGGAGCTGTATCCTTAGGACATCCTCTAGGCTGCAGTGGCGCTCGTATTCTAATCACATTGCTTGGTATCCTAAAAACGAAAAACGGCAAGTACGGTGTGGGAGGAGTGTGCAATGGAGGAGGAGGTGCCTCTGCTCTTGTTCTTGAACTCCTTTGATGCATTATCAATCCAGGTTTAGCTCTCATTCTACGCAGTATCCAAATCGAAAACGTAGAATGCAGGAAAAGGAACTGTGCAAACTCTTGATTTCTTCCCATTTTTCGCTTTTGTCAGGTTGGTAATCTAAACAGACGTATGTATCTTTCTTCCAAGTATCAAAAGTCAGTGGTATTGCACTTCAAGCTTAACGTTAGTTGGTCTCTGGATAAAGGAGTGATCTTTGATGTTGTTTAGTCTATTTAATTATAAGAACTTAGCTTCCATTTATTACTTGTGACAGTTCTAAGTTATGAACCGATTTATCGTATTAATGATCGAGTAACAATACTTCTACCTGGCCAGACTTGAAACATAGAATAGAAACAATATGACATTTGATATGTACAAAAGTACATAATGTATATGTATGACAAGAAGTAAAAAAGATATTTTCTGTAAAGGGACCTACTCTCTGCACACTTGAGCGGCATTTCAAGAAAGAAGAGGGAGACTTCAATGGGGGAAACACTGAAGATTTTCTCTATACAAATAAATGTTCAACTCAAAACCCACTCTGAGACATCTCTTCCAAAAAGTTGGCTGATTGCTTCCCCAGAATCACTTTGTTTAATAAGAGATTCGCCTACTAGAACCTAACCAAGAGAAAAATGAAATGAACAGGGGAGTAGGATAAGGTGAAGAACCATTAGCAGCCTGAGCAACGTATCTTGAATCAAAAACATTGTGAAAGCTTACTGCTTTGACGCCAGCTTCTTGTACGAAGGCGATGTCTTCAGGAGTGAATAGGCCAGATTCTCCAACCACCTATACCATGTAAAGAAAGGTTGAGGATAAAAGAACTTCTTGTGGAGTGTGTAAGACCATAAGGGGTAAGAGACGAGAGAGGTGTGAAAACAGCTTACGAGGATGTCTTTTTGACGGATAAGTTCGCCACGCTCTCCTTCAAGTAGCTTCTTTGTGATACCAAGATCTACCTCAAATGTTTCTGAGAAAAAGGGTGATAAAAGGATCAAGAATTATTGTACCTCTTATAAGATGTCTTATTAGAGCTCTTACCAAGGTTACGGTTATTGATGCCAATGAGCTCAACTCCTTCAATTGCAAGGACACGATCCATCTCCCTTTCATCGTGAACCTAGTGGAAAGAGGTATCCAAGCGAAACAGTGAACCATTAGAAAGAATGCATTAATCAAGGCATATATGAACAGGGTTCCCTGAGGAAAACTCATACAAACCTCCACAAGTGTAGCCATTCCAAGTATTTTGCAAATCTTAATCATGTATTTGATGTCAAGGTCAGGTAAGATAGAAGCGATTAACAGAACTGCATCTGCGCCTTTGCTTCTACCATAGTATATCTGCCATGCCTCAATAATGAATTCTTTCAATAGCAACGGACACTGCATATTTAATGACAAGACATCAGAATTTTCCATTTTCATTATTCAATGACAAAGTATCTGAAGAGGATCATACAGAGAAACCGCAAAAAGGAGAAACCAAGAACCTTTACACCAGCGTCCCTTATAGCTTGCAAGTTCTCATAGCTTCCCTATGAAAATGAAAAAATGGCTTCATTACAAACAAGCTACTTCATACTTGAAAGAAGGAGAAAAAAAAATATAAAGAACTATCTCCTTCAAATGCATTACCTTGAAGTATTTCTCATCTGTTAAAACACTTAGACATGCTGCTCCACCCTTCTCATAAGCTTGTGCGATCTCAACCTAAGATTTCATCAAGCCCTCAGACGTATATACTTCAATCCCAAAACATATTCACGTGAAAAAAATGGGAAAAAGTCGAAAATTTTCTTACTGGGTTAAAATCTTCTCTCAGGATTCCTTTGCTTGGAGATGCCTTCTTTACCTCAGCTATTAAACCAGGCAACCCGGTTCTTTGATGAGCAGATTTAAGAGCACCAATGAAGTCTCTAGCAGGAGAAACATTTTCAAGAGCCTTCTTCAGTGTGTAAAGTGGCTTTCTCTCTTTTATCTGTCAATATAGCTACCTTCAGAATTAAAGCAACTCAGGTAATAAAAGAAAGACAGAACATTAACACACTTCTCTCTATACCTGAGCAAGTTCTTTATCCTTGTGCCATACAATCTCTTCCAATATGTTACGAGGTGTGTTTCCTTCATTCTGGAGACGGAATTCAAAAGGTCCAACGTAATGCAATGGAGGTCCAGTGGGTGGTCTTCTCCTTATCCTTATACCTTGACTTTCAACTACTTCATTCTGATACATTCCCACTTCTGAATCATTGATCTTAAGATCACTTACTTTACCCTCCAATGCTGAAGAAACATCAGACCCTTCAGTGATTCCAGACTAACCAAAACAAAAACTAACTTAGTTCTAAAGTTTTCTTCAAACATCACAAAATCACAATCATCATAAAAAAGCTAACTCTTTTTTTTTTATAATCTGAATTTGGAAACTCCTGAAGCTGATAGATATTGATGCCAACTCGGATTCTCAAAGATTTGAATCAATTAATCAGAAGCTAAGAAGATGGAATTGGAAGAAAAGGAAACCTTTTGAGCACGAAGAGGAGTACATGAAGAGGATTTGGTTAGTCTATTGTGGAAATTAAACGGAGAGAGACGCCGTTGAATGGTGGAAGAAGGAAAGGGCTGAAGAGAAAGCAGTGCTTCCATTTTTTGTCTGAGTCGTTTCTTCGCTTCGCTGCTCTTCGCCGGCAAATGATATGTGTGGAGAAGAGAGTTTTATGCGGCGGATTATCATCAGAACTGGGCCCCATTATCACAAAAATGACACGTGTGCCTGACCCTTTTGAGGGCATGAGGCGTTTGGTTACTGGGAACTTCGATCCGGATTTTGGTTCGGATCCCATTTAGTTTTTATATGATTTTTTAATATTTAGGAAATATGGAGTTTGTGATTTTATTTTGGATTATGGTTGGTTAAATTTATAAAGAAGATGGACTCTGGTCAGCCTACATCCTTTACATACCTAAGTCATTCAACTAACCGCTCCACATGGCTCGGCATACGAAGGGGGAAAGTTATCCAACCTTCCCTTGCACAGCGCTTGGTTTGGAAGGCCCTTCAGTGTATAAACGGTTTATCCGACTTTGTTAGCATCTCTCATTCAGCCTTCGTTGTACGGGTCGTTTCGCCCTGCCATGGGTTTCTCAGAGATACGACATTAATACCTAACTAAACTGTTCCCTTAGCAACCACGAATGTCTTGCTAAACTGAAACCTTTTAACGCATCCTTGTTTCCTTTAAATTTATTCGGAACCATATGAAACAACTGCGGGAGAGGGGTGTTACAATTTTTCTTCACTGAAAATGAATTTGTCCTCGAATTATGATATAATGAATCCAGCCTTTCCGATTGGCTCAAAATCATTTAGCGGCCCTCTTCTTTCCATACAGATTACTCAAACTAATCTTTCCTTTTGGCTATTACTTCGTCCAACCGACCATTTTATTCCGACCACACTACACTTTCTACCCTTTTCCTTCAACTTCAGTCTTACGGCACTCCCCTCACCAACCTACCTACTAAGTAGGGGTATGACTCCTACCTACTAATTAGTAGATTATAAATAGGTTTTAAGTTATTAATTAGATTTTGTTGATTCAATTATTGTTGACAAAAAAATCTATAAAGAAGATTATTTTTTAAAAAATAACATAAAAGTTGTAAAACATAGAATTTCTTATTAATAAAACAAACAAAAATCCTTGAACTAACTTGTATCATTAATTGGTGAAGAGACTATGGTTTAGTGGTAGGAGTAAGTTTACTCAAAGCAGACACCATCATATAATCACGAATCAAGTCTCACTGTTTATATTATGTAGGAATTTAGCTAATATAGGCTTACTAGTTGTGATCGAGTATTACAAAAAAAACTTGTATCATTCATTACAAGTGTATTGATAAATTGAGGACAAGAATTAAACATTTTCCAGGAACAATTAGATAGCTGTAAATTTTCGAATTGAAGCGGATCACAAAATTAAATATTCGGCTCAAACGGAAAAGATTACGGATATTATGATTTTTCGGATATTTACTCCGTGCCCATTCCTAGTAAAATTTGTCGTGCAAGGCAATCTGGACCCTATTATGTCGACAAGAACAATTAGCAAAGCTAATCATAGTGAACATTGGTTGCCAAAAAAATCCACTTTATAAAATTAGGTCAAATCGACCAACATAAATAAAAATCCTTACAAATGGTAAAAGTATCCAAATACATTTTTTTTGTTTGTTAAAGAAGTATCCAAATACATAAAAAGTCCATACATTAATTACCTAATTATTTAATAGATGATCCCACAAATTATTGAATACAAGGTAAAGAAAATGCGTTTCAGATTGCAGAAACCCAATGCATTGTATAATTGGGAAACTCCAACAGTCTACAACTAGAGATTGAGAGATAAACACACAAACATGATATAGGAAAATATAGAGATAGAATATCAAAGGTTGTTGAAGGTTCTTTATTAAAAGAAAAAATATTTTGGGCTCTAAGTTATACTAAAAAAACTTTTTGGGTTTATAACTTACTCAAATTTTTTTCTCCCTTCTGTTATACTAAAAAGATTTTGGGTTCTGTGACTTACTGAAAAAATTGTATAAAGTAAGAAAAAATGTTAATAAAAGTTTCATTCAAAACAAAATAATAACATTTTTAGAAAGGAATCTCAATTTTTTGGGTCCTTGTGTCAGATTTCATGTCAAACATGTTAAACGCCGATCCTAGTGAACAAGACCAGATCGTGGCATAAGCCACATAAGCTATCGATTAAGGCCTACAAGTGTTAGGGCCTGAAATTCTTTAGAGGTTATAGAATTTTGTAGTAATTAGAGTCTAAAATTTTAGAATTTTTCATAATTTTCTAGTAATTAGGACCAATAATTTAAGAGTTTACATAATTCTTTAGTAATTAGAACCCAAAATTTTTAGAGTTTCTTGATTTTTTTTAGTAAAACCAAAAATCTCTTTTTATATTATTGTTTTTCTAAGTTTTGAAAATTTGGTGTTAATTATAGTGTTTGATGATTATACAATTTTATTTTTTCACTTTGCAAATTTTTTGTTTTTCAAAAGCTAATAAATAAAAATAATTGCTATTATTAGAAAATATACCAAAAAAAAAACAAAATTAATTTCGAGTAGGGCCTTTGATAAAGTTGGACCGGCTCAGCTAGTGAAGAAAGTCGAGTCGAATGATGTCGAAGTAATCAGTTACTCATTCAAACCTGGTTTTATACAAGTGTTGCAATAAGTATACTTCACTAGATCCATGTCCAAAAACTTCATTTCGTACCTACATTTAGACCCCAAATTTTAATAAGTGAAAAAATTTATGTACGAAATTTTAATGTTAGTCTTTTTATTTTCATTTCTGCACTAGCCTATTTAAGTTGAGCTGGATTTGCATTCACTCAACGGAACAAGTTCGAGGTAGGGAACCCTAGAGTTAGTTCTCATAAAAAATAAAAATAGGGAAAATTTGTAAACAAGCGAACATGGCAGATTGAAAAAGAATTTAATTTGTTAATATGACTAAACTAAGCCGAATGATAGGTGACCTAGTGGTCGTGTCCACTTTATAAATCTTCGGGTATCCGAGTCTGCGTCTTCCCAGATGCAAGAAGAAGAAATAAAGAAGATTTTAGGATATGAGCTTTGGCTATGGATTGGATCTTGTGGATCCAATTATAGTATAATTGACAAAAGAAGATATGACTAGAATAAATGTTTGTTCTTTAATTAGTTATAGATAAATTACACAAGCCAGATTTTCTGTTTACTTAAATTCCAATTTATTTAAGTAAAAATGTTTATTGTTGTTTACAACTAACACACTCATACTAATTTATAGCTTATAACATCATTATTCTCAATACAATTACAGCCTAAAATATAACAAACTCCTTAAGACATATATATATAAACCAGTTTTCAGGGTCGAGAACAATAATTTCTGAGTTCAAGAGAGATAGGAAAAAGAGGAGCAAAGATAAACATCTGAGGGATACAATCAGTACTGAGACCCAAAATAGCTTGGCAACAAGACCGACCAACAGTTCCATATTGTCCTTGTGTTATCGATCTGAATATGTCTGGAAGACAATCAGGAATACCTTCTAAAGATGACCAACAATCTGATGTCAAAGGTTGTTGTATTGGTAATGTTTGAGCTCTAGCGAACACGATGATGTTTACAACTTGAAGAAGGAAGAAGAGTTTGTTGATCCACATTTTTTGGATAGAATGAGTTTTTTTTTTTTCAGTGTTTGGATTTATCTTTATTATATGAATGTAATAATACTTGTTGTTAGGGTATAAATTTATATAGGATTGAAAATATAATTTAAGTTGTATATTAATTACGGTTTTATTGTGAAGAATTAAGGAGGTACTTTTGTGATGACCCTAAATAAAGGTTGACAGTTAAAGATTTTTTTTTTATATGGAGTCAATTATGGCATGACCTATTGACACAAATATTGTCAAATCTCACTTTTATTAACTTAAAGGATAATTGATTTACTGATATGTTAATTTAACCCAAAACATAATTTAAGATCAAATAAATATATTAAATTCATAGTATATATAAGTTACTGAGCATTTATGTATAGAGTTTTGATCTTCTTTCAGTTGCATTTTACATTTTTTATAAATTTTTTAATGTTATTTTGTAGTTTTTTTTCTTTTAAATGTTATTTTGTAGTTGTTTTGGTTTATGTTTTATCATGAGTTTTCTCCGTATTACATTATAGTAGATTAAAAAGAGATTTTAGAGATAAATTTTAAATTGTGGATCGACTTTATCGATTTGTTAACAAAAAAATCACATTCTGACAACAACTTAACATCAACAACTCGTGATATTCACTCTTAAAACTCCGAAATTCAGATTGTAAACTACTTAGGAAGCAAAAATAATAACAAAGCAAACATAATTAAATACTCCCTCCGTATCAATTAATTGATGTTTTAGGGAAAAATTTTTGTTTCAATATAAGTAATGTTCTCATTTACCAATACAAAAATTAACTCATTTTTCCAATATTATCCTTGTGTCTTTATGATTCTTTTACTAGAGATTTATGTTTCTAACAAATTAATTACTCATAAACAAGGTTAAAATAGATATTTTATAAAAAATTTTAATTTGTGTGTCACTACCTTAGACATCACTTATATTGGAATAGAGGGAGTATCAAAAACTCATGCATAGGAGTGTAAAATTTTTAAGAAGATAGCTAGAGAAGTGAGAGATATGTTTGGGTTTCTAGTATTAGAGTCCCTCAATAACTTTGCAAAATCTATAATAGTAATCTCAATTATTTTAATAGATTAGAACTCTATAATGTTCAATGGGTGGGTTTGGGCCTAGGCTAGTGATCTTCTTGTATATAGATCTTTTTGGTGTTGGACTCTTTAAAGGGTGCTTCTTATATATGAAAAATCTATCTGTGAAATGGTGTGAGTCCTTATAATCTTTAAGACTTCACTAGAAATTCTAATGATTAATGATTAATGATTATGCTTTCTTCTATGTACTAATTTCTTTCTTTGAGGCGTAACGGAATACAAACTTTAGACTAAAATGAAATCATATTGTAATGAGAGACTCTCCATCTCTATGACCATCACCAGAAAACTAAGATTTGTTCTAGAAAACTTGATATCTCTTGATTATTGTTTTGTGAATTATTCAGGTACGATTCTGTCTATGCTCTAACTTAATTGATCTATTTTAACCCTCTTGCAATTTTACATTTTACTTGCAAAAAGGTACATATCAAACCTGCTTAGTTAAATTCTACTCATGACATAATCCTCCATATATCGATAATGTAGAATTTTCAAACAATATATAAACTTTAATATGATAGACAGAGGTTCGTGTTTGATTTCTGCTATAAACTTGTAACATGGATTTTAGATTAGCCGACTCTATATTTGTTTGGATAATACGAGGTTCTCATTAGTATGATATTAGAATTTCAAATGAAGATATTTTAATGATATAAATGTCCAACAAACTTTTATATCTGTGAAATTTGTTGGGTTAGTCCAGATTACAATAAATACGAAGAAAAAATAATACTTCTTCCGTTTCTTGAAGAGTGTCATTTTAGGTTTAAAAAGTTGTTTCACAAAGAATATCGTTTTAGAATATCAATGTAGCTTTTCACAAAATTTTCCCTTTTTAACCTCCAATCAAAATAATTTATATGGTATCTAATAAATCATTATACCTAATTATTAGGGATACAAATGACTTCTTGTTCTATTTCTTAATCCGTGTGCAAAAAGATAAAATAAAACTTTTTAAGAAACATAGGGAATATATAAACTTTAAATAATCACAGCTCTTGAAACAATAGTTAATCTAGTAGTTGGACAGCAAGTTGCTCAACATTATGTGGTTATTAACCAGAATAAGATAGTAAAAGTATAAAAGTGCCAAAATTTGGCACAGATGTAGGTAAACTACATTAACGTGGCCTGAATTATAGACCAGATTCCATTCAATATTGTCCACGTTCACGATCATCTCATTTCTCTCTTTCTTTCTTCACTTTTTTCTTTTACCTTTCAGCTTTTGTACTCTTGTTTGTTTTAGACATAATTTGCATGTGACAATGACCGAAGTAGAGATTCGTACATAAAGCAGTTCTCGTTGCCCTGTAAAAGGAACGGTCATGAGCTTTCTGATACCTAAACTACCATTACTAAATATTTTGCAGTTTTAGTGTACACACATAGAAAATTTTAATTTATTTACTTTAAATATATAATGGGGGTTTCTTTTTGTTAACGAGAATATAATGGGTTTGATTATATATTTCTTATAAATGTTTTTTTTACATCTTTCTGAATCTAAAAAATTATTTCCAAAAACTCAAAACAAAACAAATTGCAGGTGGCATTTAATCTAGTCGAATATGGTAAGTCCACTAAAAACAGGTGTATTTGCGTATCAAGAAATTAAGTTACACTGCTTACATTATGTAGTAATTTGGCTAATAGACCGATTATCTGTGATTCAGTATTGATAAAAAAAAACCCAAAAACAATTACCAATGAGTTGAGAGATCCAAACCCTATTATACTAAAATAGATTCTTCATCCTCACCGATATGGGATATCTTAGACTCAAAATATTCCCAAAAATCAATTATATAAAAAGGAAAATATCAGGTAAAATTACTATTATCAACCCAACTATTGGTAACAATTTTTTTTCATACACAGACGTTAATACTATGCTTACATCTACATAAACAAAAAAAAGATTAAAATACATAACTTGTACTTTAGTTAACTTAGCTGAGTTTTTTTTTCTTTATTGACTTGGCTTCTAAATAGGTTTTAATGAAATTAAGATGTAAAAGTCTTCATTTTTGCTTGGACGTAAAAAGGTCGACTTGTTTTTCTTCATCGTTCACACAGAAACGAAGTTTGATCCAATCTTGTGGACCGTTTTCTTAACATCACCAACTGGCACATCTCTGAGGAAATCGATGATTCTATCAAGCAATTCATCACTATGATCTTATGTCAATAGAATTTGTGTCCAAGTTTTGGCTGCTCCAATATGTAACATATCAAATTTATTGAATTTGTTGGATTATTAGATTTCAGGTTCTATAAATTTTTAATTATAAAAAATCAATTCAGATTTTAGATAGTCTTATATAGTTCAAATTCGGATTTGGATTTAGAACCTAATTAGAATTGTTTTTCTTTTGTTGCTTTGAAAAATGAAATTTTTTTGTATGAAATTGAAATTAAACCAATCATATACTAATTTGTTTTTTATTCTAAAATATAATTGATTTAATTTTAATCTCATGCAAAGATTTTTACTTTTCAAAAAATCAAACGAAAAACAATTGCTAATCAAGAAGGCTTGTTGGAATTGTTTTTGTTTTGTTATTTTGACAAGCAAAAATCTTTGTATGATGATTTCTCTATGAAAAATACGAATCAGAGTTTGAAGAAGGGGAAGGAGAAGGAATCCTCGACCCACAACAGAAAAAGTGAAATTAAACTAATTATATTTTAATTTATTTTTGATTTTAAAGTGTGGTTGATTTAATTCTAATCTTTTACAAAGAATTTTTCTTTTCAAAAATAACAAAAGAAAACAATTCCAATGGGTTATACAAAACTTATAACAGAAGTAAACTTAACTAGCTTATATTACAAATTATATATATAAAAGCTGAGTGTATTTCTCTCAAGCTGACACATCAGCTTTTTGGAAGCTGATACATCAGTTTTTTGGAGAATTTTGCAGTCGACACATCACCTTCTCTATACCAATCATCTTATATTAATTAATACACATCATCAATTTAATTTCCCAAACAAAAAATTATAAACAATTCTTAATATTAATTAAGAACATATATTGATGTAATCAAAAAATGTTTACGTGTCTTAAGGTAATTATGCTTTCTATACAACGGAGATGAACACATAATAGAAAGAGAAAGAGACAGAGTTAGAAAGAGAAAGAGAGTTAGAGAGAGAAAAAGGGTTAGAGAGAGAATGTTAGGGAGAGATAGAGAAAGTTAGAGAGAGATAGAGAGAGAGAAAGAGAGTTATAGAGAGTTAGAGAGAGAAAGAGTGTTAGAGAGAGAGAGAAAGTTAGAGAGAGATAGAAAGAGTTAGAGAGAGATAAAATGAGTTAGAAAGAGATATAAAGAGTAAGAGAGATTTAAAGAGAGTTAGAGAGAGAGAGAGTTAGAGAGAGAGAGTTAGAGTGAGAGAGTTAGAGAGAGAGCGTTAGAGAGAGAGTTAGAGTGAGAGAAAGAGAGAGAAGAGACCGAGAAAGAGACAGAAAGTTAGAGAGGGGGTTAGAGAGAGAGGGAGAGAGAAAGAAAGAGAGGGAGAAAGAGAGTTAGAAAGAGAGAAGAAGAGAGAGTTGGAGACAGAGAGAGAGAAAGAGAGTTAGAGAGAGAAAAAGGGTTAGAGAGAGAGTTAGAGAGAAAGTGTTAAGGAGAGATAGAGAGTTAGAGAGAGAGAGATAGAGAGATAGAGAGAGAGAGAGTTAGAGAGAGAGAAAGAGAGATAGAGAGAGAGAGTTAGAGAGAGAAAGAGAGATATAAAGTTAAAGTTAGAAAGAGAGCCCGTGCATCGCGCGGATATTAATCTAGTTTTATTAAATTTAAATGTATTGTTTTCTGTTTATCTAATTAACATATTGACTTTTAGGATCGATCATTGCTTAATCATTCGGTTTGCTTAATTAATAATAATAAAAATGTATGACGTTCGTAATAATTTTAAATTTGGTTTCGATTCCGTTTGAGTTTGATTAAGTTTGAATTGGTAAAACATGTATTCTGTTTGATAAATTTAATACCCACAACTGACATTCTTAATTTCAAAATAAATATGTATTCTTTTTGGAAAACTAAATTCAATCAATCTTTTATCCGAGTTTGCGAGATAATATTTTTTTATTTGTTTAATCATTAAAAAAAAATTGTGCAGATGTCATTTATCTTAGTGACAAATAATAAATTTATTAAAAATATATGTATTTGTATAATTAAGGATCGAGATCTGCTGTTTATATTATATAGGAATTCAGTTATTATGCTGGATAGTTGTGGTCCAATATTAAAAAAAAATCACTGGGCAAAAGATTTTGCTGTTAGGATTAAATTTACGGTTATAGAATTGGCTGATTGGGTAAAAGAACATGTACTCACTTACTTATTTTTATTGTTACATATGTTTCTTGAAGTTTATTTTCTCTTTTAGTATTATGTCGGAGGTTATGTATAAACTTTTGTTGTAATTATACTTATAATAACTTTATGACAAAAGTTTCAGTTGAAAAAAAAGAGAAATTGATGTAATGTGTATGAGTAAAAAAGCTTTGAGATTTGAGACTTTAAAAAGTTCTTTTTTTTTGTCAAAGACTTTTAAGAGTTAAGGGCTAAAGAAAATGTCAACAAAAAGTATTGCTAAATTAATGGATTAACATACAAAACCCTCAAAATTTGGCCTAATTGTGCTCAATATTAACTCTGCCTATATTATTAACCAGATTCAACTTGTCTACGTTCATTTGTCTTTTTTTTTTCTCCTCTAATAAATATTAGACCACAACTAATCGATCTATTACCCAAATTTCTATATTTTTACAAAGGATGGAACACAATCCCAAAATGTACAAATACATGCGTGTTAGACTTACCACCTAATGATTTTTTACATATTGTTTTCTTGTTTGTGTAAAATGTCGCATGTGCCCCTCTGGTTGAAGTGGCGTAATGAAGATAAACATCACCACGTGACACGTGAGCCACACCGTGGATATCATATCATCTTTTTTTTTTTAATCTTTTTTTTGTAGAAAATTTCATATAATCTCATCTTAATTCACTATTACTCAAATTGCATAGCAAGTCTAAAGCTCTTATCAAAAATCGTAAATTAACAACTACATATTATTTTCTTTAATAAAATTTCATTATATAGAATATTTGAGAAAGATTTTTATCCATTTTTGAAAAACTATCTTTGGTATATAATTTTATAACAAATTTTATTTTATTTTCCTTTTTCTTTAAATCTTATCCTACACTATTAATATGATAGCTACTATACTGAAGGAAAATGTACAAATGTAATAAATATAAAAATATTTTCTTTTTAATAAAACAGAAAAATGACACTTGTTAACACATTAAGCTTGCGTAATCAAATTTATTATTGAAAAATTGTCACATAAATAGTGTTATAAATGGTAACGTATTTCTATTAACTGGCAAAGAATTGAACGTTTCCTTTTAAGAGAATTTTATTTTCTCTTTGTATTTTATTTGTGGATCCTATTGTACTTCATTTTCCTATAAGTACAATAAGCTTCAACAACAATAAGTAATAAACATATTTTCACATTCTCTAAAACAAAACAGAAAAAACGAAAAAATGTGTCCGATGGAGAACAAATTCGTCAAGGTAACAGAATTCTCCTTTAATCTCATCATTGATTTTAGATTTGATTTTTGATAAATTTTTTTCATTGATTAGGTTGAGCAAAATGGAGTTGGTCCTGGTGCGAGAAGCTCACACGCCATTACCATGGTGGGGAACAAAGTTTACTGTTTTGGTGGTGAGCTTAAGCCAACGATTCATATTGATAATGATCTCTATGTTTTCGATCTCAAGACTCAAACATGGTCCATAGCTCCTGCAACCGGAGAAGCTCCATTCCCTTGTTTTGGTGTTTCAATGGTCACAATCGGTTCAACAATTTACGTTTATGGTGGTCGTGATGCGTCTCGGAAATACAATGGTTTGTATTCTTACGAAACTGAGACTAATGAATGGAAACTGTTATCTCCTGTTGATGAAGGACTTCCTGGTCGTAGCTATCATTCAATGGCTTGTGATGATCGTAAAGTTTATGTCTTTGGTGGAGTTACAGCCAAAGGACGTGTAAATACACTTCATGGTTATGATGTTGTTGATAAGAAATGGGTTGAGTATCCTGATGCTGGTGAAGCTTGTAAAGGAAGAGGAGCACCAGGACTTGTTGTTGTGGGAGAGAAGATTTGGGTTTTGTTTGGGTTTGATGGTAATGAATTGAGTGATATTCATTGTTTTGATTTGGTTACTGGTCAATGGAAAGCTGTGGAAACTAGTGGTGAAGTACCTTCAGCAAGAAGTGTGTTTCCTGCAGTTTCTGTTGGGAAATGTGTTGTGATTTATGGTGGAGAAGAAGAGCCTCATGAGCTTATGCATATGGGAGCTGGGAAGATGTCTTCAGAGGTTTATAAGCTTGATACAGAGAGTTTAGTTTGGGAGAAGATTGTGGATGGGAATGAAGAAGAGAAGCCAAGTGCACGAGGTTGGTGTGCGTTTGCGGTTGGGGTTAAGGATGGTGAGAAAGGATTGATGGTTCATGGTGGGAATAGTCCGAGTAATGAGCGGCTTGATGATTTGGTGTTTTGGAGTTTCTCTAGTCTTGGTGTTAATTAATGAGTTATGTTTTGTGGTTTTTTAGTATGTAAGCTGTTTGGTATGTGGTGTTTTGTTAAGTTATGTTGCAGTGGATCTAAGTGAAATGTGTCTTGAGTTTAGGAGTTATGTGCGAATTTGTGCTATCTATTCTAAATGCTTAATTTAGTTTTGTGTTTTGGTAAACTATTGAAATCTAGTTTGTTTGATTCTTAAAATGTGCTTGTGAGGATTTGAGGAGATAAAGTCGTAGTGAGATTGAAAAACAGAGTAAAAATTCAGATTCTGTCCTAGAATCCACAAGCATCAAACAAGCCCAAATTCTCTTAAGCTCTAAAACAGTATAAAGTGGGGATTATAGGGTTTACTGGAGCCAAACTATGGACAAAGAATCAAAATTATGTAGTTGAATCTTTGTTGAGTTTGTACAAATCCTAACTCAATACTACAAACACTTTCCAAAACACACACAAATTGCAATGTTCTGTTTAGTATTCTGTACTTTTCTCTTTTGTTTAAAACTTTTTGCAGGTATCAAATGGGCTTTAACTTGGTAAGCAGGGCCTAACTTATTTCCTTTGCAATGCTCTGTTTCGTAAGCTGGGCCCAACCTATTTCTTTCAATGTCTTAGATGAAATGGGCTTTCGACTTGTTTTTGGGCCTTTGTGATTTTTCCTTCTTAATCACCAATAGCCGTGAGAATTCGGTTTGCTTGTTTCGGTTCTGAAAATAGTAATCATTGGTTATTCAAATTCGGCTCGATTCTGTTTTGGTTTTGATTCTTTCGGTTCTGGACTTGTAGTAACCAATAGATACATATTCAAATTCGGTTTGATTTGGTTCGAGTACTTCTATCTGATTTAAAGAAAAAAGTCAAAAAATCTTTAAAAAACTATAAACTGATTATAAAAATTGAATATTTTAGTTTTTTTAAGTAATTTTGGTTCAAATTGACTAATTTTACAATTATAGTTTTAGATATTCAAATTATTAAATTCTATATAAATAATTATTTTAAAATATATAAGTGTGTTACGGTTCTTTCAGGTAACTATTTGGTTCTCGGTTTTGTACCTATTCGGTTCTGATTCTTTTGGTTCTTAAATTTAGAAACTATTCGGTTATTTAACCGATTCTGATTCAGTTCATTTCTTTATATTTTGGTTCGGCACGATTTGGTATTTTAGTTCCGATTATTATGGTCACCCCTAATCACCAACTTAATTTCCTATGAAAGTATTCTCTCCTTGCCTTTGTTTTTCAAAGCTAGAACTCAAAGACAAACACTTAAAGTATTAACTAACAAAAATTGTAATGGTTAACTTGTTGCAATCAGATTTTACAGAGATGGATTTCACATACATAATATCACACGTCTTACATTCAGCTCAACTTATGATATAAGAAAAGGATATGCGTCTTCCTTTTTATGAGAGTTTGTAGCGTCTAAAATCGCACAATTGGTATCAGAGTAAGGTTATAATACATACCACACCAGTTTTTTTTAGTCTAGTATAACTTTAGCCCCTCCCACTCTTGGTTAATATATAATGTATTTTCCTTTTTTGTCAACGATTAATATATAATCTTTTTGTCAAAAAATATGAAATAATGTATTACTAAGCCTGAATATGTAAATGTAAATATGAAGGTGAAATGAAATTTGGACAAATATGGCAGTCTTTCTTTGTTTATTGGAAGGGATGTTTGTGTTCAACCTTTTTCTTCTTTGTTTTCTTTATAATTGTACTTGAGCTTTTATCTCATTATATCTACTTAAACCTTCTTTACTCCTTTAATCATTCCAAATCTTTGTTATTCTTATTAGTTTGATTATGTATTTTATTACATACTATATATATGTAATCTTATTGAAGTTTGGAGGGTCTATATGTTATTCTTCTTGTTTTGGTTCTGTAAATTTTATTTTGGTCTGACCAAATTTTTGCTTTTGCGCTCTGCGCATAGGTTCCATCTCTGTAAAAATTCTTATAATATTGATAAAAGTATGTATTTATTTATATTAGAAAATCTAGCTAGTTGATTTGGATTTAGTTTGGCATTGGATACCAATTTCTTCTATTGACCTAGTATATCTTTATTGCTTTTCTCATTCCAAAAATTCATATATATATTTATATAGTGAATCCTAGGCTTATATATATACATATATTATAATGTTGATGGCAAAAGTGAAAATGAAAATCTAAGAAATCAAGTGTAATAAGATATTAAAGATTATGACTTCTCGAGTCTAAGTATGTGGATGATTTTGACTACTTACGAAAACTCTTCTTCAACTTCACTCTTCATCAAATCCCGAGAATTCTTAATCGGGAAGCAGATTGGTTAGTTAAAAATGTTGGAAATTTGTCCAAATATTATTTTTTGTAAACAATATGCCATCTTCTTGAATTGATATTTTAATATAATTTATATTGAAAAAAATTCAAGTGTAATAATTTTCATACAAAAGAATAATACATTATTTTTATAAATTGTTTTTGTTTTTGTTAACAACTGGATATAAAGATCTGATTCATAATCCAATTTTCAAACTTCTAATAATATCACATGAATTAGTTTAGAGAGTTGAACTCCGATAGAAAAAACAACATAAATGATATTTAACTATTTGACCAAAGACATTCTCTAATATAAATTGGTATCTAAGTTGTTCAAAATAATATTTTTAATGACAGAAAATTATAAAAGTTATTTAAACTAAATGAGGAAGTCTCTGTGGTAAACTAGTTAAATAAATCTATACGTGATTTTCTACAAGAGTTCAAATCCATAAGTCACATAGCCAAATGACATTGTTTAATGTTATGAGTAATTTTATTATTGATTGATTTCTATTGATCTAACTATTGACACAAAAAATCATGAGAAAAAAGTTTTAAAATTAGTTTTATTAAAGATCGAGAAGAAAATTTGCTCTAGGGAAATAAACTAGTCGAGTTACTATAAGTCTAGTGGTTAGAATGATTTAGCTAATGATTCAGGACATCGGAGTTCGATTCCTCCCCACTATACTAGTAGAATAAAAATGGATTAGGGTGTGAGGTAAGGTATGGATCGGACCTTGTCGATCTGGTTGTTGTAAAAAAAAAAAAAACCTACTATGATCGAGTTTTCTTAACTACGGCTGATTAATGCTCGCAATCTCCATCATCTCTCGTAGCATGGTTGACCTTCCAACAGAGTCGATCTCTCGACAAAGTTGTAAACAAAACCAAAATCTTTGTTTAGTAATTTTAGGGTTTTGTCTTCATCCTCAATTCTAATCTCAAATGAAGCAATCTTGCAATTCGAGGAGAGAGACGTTACTGTTAATTTTTAAGCAATAATTTAATATGTTTATATAATATTTATAAATTGGAGTCAATACGATAATTATATAAGGTTGACCAATTTGATGCCGCACATGTCATTCTTTTAACAAAGTACAAACGCTAGTCGTCGAAAGAGTAAGTGAATATTTGAAAGAACATCAAACATCTCATCTATGATTATGAAGATATTTCATAATTATCTGTTTGTTATATCCTGTTTCAATTCAACATTTCCATAATTAAGAAACAATAATTTTCAATAATATAATGAATAGTAGACAGATCAAATGAACCAATTGGTACTAAAGATTGAATGATTTATTTTGAATGTATTTATATAACATATTCATAATCGTTTTGATCATTTCAATATTATTTCAATAATCATTTTTATTTGGCCACCAGATATCTAAACCTTGGCTGCATCTGGTCTCCGGGAAGTTGGTTTAGGTTTCGGCCCAGACTCCTCCTCGAATAAAAAAAACGTTATATCAATCATCATTGGTTATCCGTAAATAATTTTAATAGCAAATTTTTTTCTAACTTCTAAAACTTTTGAAAAGTTTGTTTGGAGTTGTTATGAAATTCTTTAGATGAACGGAGAAAACAAATTTATAAACCGAATGTGTTTAGATAAACACATAACATTACAAAATATATTATTTGTCGTTTGATCAAATTGAGTTGGTTTAGTTGGTTAAAAATTTATCTTGATTGCGTATTTTTGACAAAATTTTAGTTTTTTAAACTCTGAAACAGAATACCCGGTAAACATTTTAAATAGCAAGAAAACTCAAATTCTTATGGTCATGGAGAGATTAGTAACGAATAGGACTAAGATTCTCCTGGTTATGAAAAATTTCTTCTTTTCATTTTATATTTTGTTGTTGTTTATACTAATTATTGAATCCATTGTATTGGTATATAGTACATATTAGGTCTTCTAACAAATGTGGAGGCTAAGGACAGCATGAATGTTAGAACGAATTTTGGGGTTGCTTTTTTTTGGCGAAATTCCAATGCCAAAAAGACAAGTAAATAGTTGCTTAATGACTAAATGTTTGATAGATTAGTAATGTTGTTTTTTCTTACAAATTTTCTATTAAAAGCTTTTCAATAAATTACATTTTTTTCTCTTCTTCATTTTCAATATATGGATGACAGTCTTACTTTTGTCTCTTCATTTGGATGGTACTCTACGGCTATTTTTCGTTGAAAATGATACAAACATATGCGTTTATATTTTTTTATATATAAAAATATTTTTTGACACAAAAACCAAATGCAAAAATAATTTAAAACATTTCCAGTACCAATTTATACATGAATATGTCTTTTTCATATAAATTGAGTAAAGATATAAAATAACTATCCAAACGTGTAAAGATCAAATTGTATACAAATATATTTCAAATAACTAATAAGAATATTTATGTTAAAAATAATAGCAAAATTTACTAAATATAACAATATATAATCTTACCAAGACCACTTGGTAGTATTCCAAGATTTATTACTCCAATTATACATAGAACAAAATTTATATTGTTACGTCATGATTATAAAGTATGGATATTAATTCGTGAAAAAGTACAAATATGAAATTACTTTGTAAATAAAATTACAACGGCCCTGAAACAAGAAATACGAGAATGTGAAGAAGACATATGGAAGAACTCAAAAAGCAAAAAAAGTAAAACACAAAAAACAACAACAAGAACGAACAACAATGTCTCTTTTACCTCGAGAAATTAAACTGTAATTAAGTACCTATATATATATGTAACTTTTTTCAAGCTATTCGAGTAACAAAAACCTATTTTTTAATCATAAAAAAGAGTGGAAAACAACAAGAAATTGTATTTTTGTGTGTCTTGGTGTGTTTATATATACATATATAGAGTAATATATATATATATATATATCATTTTTAGATATGATTTTTTATCTTTAAAATATAGAGTTATAATAAGAGAAAGAAAAATTGGAAGAGCATCGGATTTGCAGTTCTGTATGGTGGATTCTTTCCTTTGGACACATGCTCACTTCACCTCGATTCCCATTCACAAGTCACAACTCTTCTCTCTCTCTAACTAAAGATGTTCACATGCGTACGTTTTATATACCTTTATATACATCCGTTATTTTTTTTAACATTATGTCACAACTAACCGGTTCAGCAGCCAAATTCATGTATAATATAGGCAGCAAAACTTAATTCTTAAACATATAAGCGCGTTTGCCTTTAATGAATTTACCGTCTGCTACTAGGGTAAAAAATCACTTGCATATATATATCTGTTATTTATTAACCAATATCATCGTAAGTTTATTGTAAAAAGTTTTCCTAATAAATTTATAGAAGAAAACAATCTTTATTAAATTATAATTCTAAGGGAAATATATTTGGTGTATAGATTTATTGATGTTAGAAGCTAGTGATTGATGTTGCTAGACATTAACACAATATATATCTTAAGAAGTTTATGTACATACAATTACAAGACAAACAACAAATGTTACAGGCCAATAATCATCAAGAAAACGAGAAATAAGGATATGAAAAAGCAAATCACTCATTTTCTGATGCTCTTAAGTTTTGAACTTCTTTTATGTTAGCTAGCAAAACAAAAGATTACATGGAAACCATATAAAAACCATAATAGTTGGACTATCATATGAGCTTGGTCCTTGGGGAGGTACATGATAATTTAAAGTCTATTGGCATTGGAATATGCATATGGTATTGGTATCATGTATATGGACCTAGAACTGACTCATATTGAATACATTTTGGTCAATTCTATGATGGTCTCGTATGGAAAAATTCTTGATGCTTATGTTCTAGATTCAGAAGCATTAACACAATATATCTTATAGTTTTTCTTTCTTAACAACTAAATCATCAAAACTCCGACATATAGTCCAAACCTACTTTCTAAAATTTCCGTCAATATAATATTTCCAATCTATATTTATTATCATTGTTTAACATACTATCAAAATTCACGATCCACGCTATCTTATCTAGATCCGATCCAAAATTGGTCAACTTATCAACGATCTAGATTCAAAATTGATGGTGTCAATCCATCGTTAAACATATCAAGATCAATGGTCAAAACGCCATAATCTAGAACGAGCATATTAGGAAATATTATCTCATGTTGGAAGTTGAAAGAAATCATAACTAGTATATACACCCTCTGGTTTTTTTATACTAGATATTTTAGGATTTGCACACATATTAAAACATTATTAACTATTTTATATTTCTAAGCAAAATATATTTTATCACCAATTCCAAAATAGTCTAACCAACCACAAATTAATCTGTAGAATTCTAATAGTCAAAAACATTAAAGTCACAATAAATATTGCATAGAATTCTTAAAACATCAACTAAAATGAAATCAAAAAAAGTTCTAAAACATTAACACTTATTGTCAATTGGAAACTATAATTTAACTGGAATCAAATTCTAGAAACAGGAATGAGTTTAACCGCTTAACAAAAATGAAAATATAAGTCAACGAGAGAGGTTTGACTTATACTACCATTAACACAAAGGAAATAAAGAAGAATCATACACGACCTATTATTTAAGCGCAGAGGAAGGAAACAAAGAAAATAATACTAGTCGTTCCAAATTATTTAACTTATTTACGTTACCCAATAGTAGCCACCAATATCTATAAAATTATAAGTAGTTTCTATTTCACACGTACCCCCAAAATTAATTACCAATTTCATCTTTGATTAGGTTTGAAGTTTCAGTCCCTCCTCTCCCACATTTGGAAATACCATCACTCATCACCAATTTAAATTAGTTTTATATAGGATTTCTTTATTTTTTTCTAAAAAATAAGCATTTTACATATGCTAAATTTCTATTTCCTCCGTTTCATATTAGTTGTCATTCTAAACTTTTTTTCTTGTTTCAAATTAGTTGTCATTTTCATTTTCCAATATAATTTTTGCACAAAATTTTCAAATATAACTTTGGTATAAATTCCACATAGTACTAATATATAACGTAATTAAGATTGTAATTTAATGTTATTTTGATGTTAATATGATCAATTTATAAAAATTCTTAAACTAACGTAAAACAATTTAGAACAACAATTAAAATGAAACGGAATGAGTATTTTATTTCATTGATTTTAGAACGAATATTAATATCCAACACTAGTTGGACATATCTTAATATCCTTTACGTCATATTAATATCCAACACTAGTTGGACATATCTTAATATCCTTTACGTCAACATTTCTTTACAAAACTTCAATTTTTTTGTTAACAATTAAATCCACAAGATCCAACACATAACCTATAGTTTTTGCTAATAGATATTTTAGTTTTGATTCTTTTTTACTACACTACTTACAGACGTATATATATATATATATATATAGATTGTTTTTCCATTAAATTCAATCAATAATTGGACATACATTTATATATAGTAGCGGTGTTTGGTAATTCCATTGGTCATAGACGGATATATAAGACATGTAAAGAAACAAATAGTTATATGTTCTACCAATAGCTTTTAAAACAAAAAGACAACAAGTAATGATATATATACTATACTAAGGTTTTAAAAAGAACAAGAACCACCCAACCAACATTTAATTTTTATTCTCTTACAGATTGAATATAAACATCACTCACTCTCTCTCTCTATGCTTCTTACTTACACACAATTTATACATATTTCTTTATATGTCCCCGTGTGATTTTAACAGCTGTTTCACTCTCTCAATCTCTCTTTTAAAAACCAATCCTCTCTCTCTCTCTATCTCATTCACTCTCTCTCTGTCTATCATGTCGGAAAAACGAGTAAGAATGGTTGAGACAAGTAACAACAACAAGAGACAAAGAGTAACAACAACACAAGTCAAAGAGTTTAACATCAACGACCACCATGACGTTCTTGTCGAAATCCTTCGACGTTTAGACGGACCATCTCTTTGTTCAGCTGCTTGTGTGTGTCGTCTTTGGTCAACCATGGCTCGAAACGACTCAATATGGGAAGAACTTTGTTTCCAACAAGTATCACCACGACCTTCACTTTCACTTCGGTCCGTTGTCTCGGCTCTTGGTGGCTATAGATGTCTTTACTTCCTCTGTATCCGTCCTGTCCTTGCTCGTCTTCCTAAGCTTCTTTGGACTCGAGACCAGCTTCAACTCTCTCTTTCTCTTTATTGTGTTCATTACTATGAGCGTCTTCACGTCGGCGCGTGGCTTGGAGACACTCCACCATCTTCGCTTATGTTTCTTCGGAAACCGGTTAACGTTGTCTGAACCGAAGTCGAACCGAACCGGCTTATATTATTAGTTCCAAGGAATTGTATTCTTTTTTTGTCAAATTATTTTATTATTCCGACTTTTACGGTTAAGAAATTTGGATTTCTTTCATTTTTATTACAAAATTTTATCAATAAACGTGATTTTTTTTTCAATTACTTCGTTTTCTGTTTCTTCCCTAAATATAATACTGCCAACGCGTAGCTGTTTGTCTCTTCTACTTTTCTTTTTTACTTTATATCTAATCTTCCCACATCATTAATTTCACTTATTATTATTGTTATTATATATTCTGTTTATGTTAGTCTATTAAATTTAAAAGTTGATAAATCTATCATTTATATTTTTGATTATTTTATCTTCTATAATAAGAAAAATGTCAAAGCTAATAAGGAATTTTAGAGATGAATATGGACTATGAATCGGTTTTTGTTTATCCAATTATTCACGGAAAATATGTAGTAGTATAAAATACTTTTGCTGCTTTCCGTTACCATATTTCGGTTTGAGGAAATCGGAATCTTCACATAATGTTGTTTAGGGTTAGAGGGTAACTTTGTGCTATGAATCAAATGATCGATTAAATTGTTCATTGATAGAAAATTTGTTTAGCTAACAATGATTTTTCATATTATATTATATATTAGCACTATGTTAGTTTTTTTTGTTTGTTAAAGAACGATATGTTGTTTTCTAGGTCACGAATGATATGTTGTTCATGTCGCTAGATTTGTATTAATGAGTTATACAAAAACATAAAACAAATAAAAGATTAGAATAGTCTAATGGCTGCCCATCAACACGAATTTAATGGATGATATTGATTGATAAAATAAGTATCACCTATCTACACACAAATAAACACAATGCTAAAAGAAATATTAATGTAATCCAGAATAAAAATAGGATGATTCAGGCACAATACAACAAAATGTTACAATTTTGATCCTTCTGATATAGATATATCAAAACATGGTATTGTATAATCACACCGAATTAGAAAATCGACTTGTTATTAGTTGGTCATTATATTCTAACATTTCTCATTTTCCTTAGAATTTAACGGCCAAATGGTTATGTGTGTAAGTGATTGGTGACAACATTGTCCACAAGAATCAAACATATATAGTGCATATGTTGAAATAAAATAAGATGAGCCAAGAGTGAATTGGAGGATTTTGTATCTAGCTTTGTTGTTGTATAGATTCGTTGAAACTTATGGACCACAAACATAAAAACATCCAAAACGTTTTGAAAGAGGAGTAACCTTTGTTAAATCTCGATCAAAATATACTAAGGGCCCATTTACAGATAACACCCATCCCTCATTTAGACATTCCCACATCTACAATGGCCTATACAATCATATCTTGTTTATTTCACTAATGTATATATAAAGTAATAGAGAAATATCATAGTTAATGTATATAGAAGTTATTTACGTTCATGCGAGTTAGACAAAAGTTTTTTCTAAGTATCACTTGACCTAAAGTCGTTTTGATGGCATAAGTAGACATATAATCTACTTAACCAAGCCATGATGAATTGGTTGAAGTAGTTGAGTGCTCCTTTTCTCAGTCCCAACATTCGTAATGATTCTAAAAACGCTTTAATGGGAATAAAATAGTTTCATGTGGCCCCGAAAGTGGAATTAATTAAAAAAAAACTTAACCAAAAGTAAACGTTTAGTTACGGATCAAAACTCAGTTTAATTATTGATGTTTGTATGTCAAATTTAAATTTATGAATTTCATTTTCTTAATTAATCTTTGCATTGATAATACTCTTTGAGTCATGGTTAGTTTTATTTTTGAGATGAGGCAGATGATTCATGTATTGTAGCTTGTGGAAATAAGAGGAGTTTTTCATTATTTTACTCAAAAATTAAAGCGTTTTGCTGATCAATTTTGTGTCTAATTTCATTCAATATAGTAGAAGTGTTGTTCGCGACAGATAGTCTTGAAGCTTTGAAAATGTTATCTATTGGAAATGATTAGCCAATATTCTTCTCTTATTTGGAAGATTTCTCAACGTTTTAGATTTTTTTCGGTATTTTATAGTCTTCTAAATATCTAAACTTAATAAAATTGAAGATGTTTTTTTTGTTATCTCAATTTGTAAGAAATTAATAAGAACCTAAATTAAAAAGTTTTTTTTCACACTTTAATTTTAAATCTATAATAATCACATTATTCTAAAAATTAATTTTAAAATTCGTGAACAACACACTTTAACTAAAATCACGATCTCCCATAATTACTCACTCCCATAATTACTCACTTGTCATAACAGAAAAAATAACTATCCACTTTCTATTATTTTTACTTTCTTATTATAACATCCAATAATTATAGCCAACATAATTATGATGGAAATTATGTAAAAGGTAGTAATTTTTTCTATACATCCATATAGGACTTGTCATTAGCTATTTCGGTTTGGTACCAGATTAGTTTTATTCGGGTTCAGATCAGTTCAAATCTTAATTTTAAAAACTGAAAATAACTCAAATACCTAAATACCCTATAAATATCCAAAAAATCCACTTACTTAATATTATAGAATTCAAGTAATCTCGAGAATAGCATCGTAGTTAGAACTGATTTGATAGTTTGAAATACTATAAGTTTTTTTGTAGCTATTCCTATATAAATTTTGAGTCACCTAATTAGTTTCGAATAAGATATGATTGTTGAAAAAATAGTCTTGACATTTTTAATCCTGGCTATATTAAACATATTTAAAATATAATATTATATATTTTGATTTCTACTACGTACTATTTGAAAACAAGAAAATAGAAAAAATAAATAAAATAGATCGTGGATGGTGTAATTGAACTAAGTACATTTGTCTTTATCTATTAGTTTCCATGCACATTGGACTCCATAGAGACGAATATATATCATATCCAATAAAGATAGGTTTAGACTTAGGAGTTTAGACTTTTGACCCATGACATGTTCCAATCAACATTTACATATTTCTATTTTTTTCTCAACACAACTCTTCTTTAATCTCGACACTAACGATATTTTCTTAAGAAATTTTGAGGTCTCTTGAGTAGGTTTTGGGTTATGGTTTTTCCATCTTGTGGGCTTCTATTATGTTATATTCCACACAATTTCATGATGCACACAACCATAAGTTACTTAATGTCCTTTATGGAATGAGATTCTTACATGTCGACTTGTTATGCACGTCGGTAAGAATAAAAATTTCACTCTAGTATATAAGAGTATATATAGAATTTAAACGAGTCCAAATTCTTACAACCATACTCTTGACGGTTTCAAGTCATATGGTTTTTTTTATTTTGATGGTAAAATATATATTTTGCTGCGAGTTGCCCTCAATTTGTTAGTTAGGATGATCTAGTTAATGATTTGGTACAAAAGTTTGATTTTTATCCGCTGCATTATAATAGCTTAAAAGAAATTTTAAGACTAAATGTTAGGCTATAAATCAGATCTTGTCAATCCAATGTGACAAAAAACACATATTTTGCTTTTGTAATTTGTAATTATGACAGAGTTTTCAATGCATAAATTCATATTTATATAAGCTTCACAGAGTTTTCAATGCATAAATTCATATTTATGTAAGTTTATTATTTAAGATAAAACTAAATAAAAATAACAATATAAAAATCTTTTAAACAAGAAAAATTTAGATTCTGTAGAAGACCTATGTTTATTTTTCTCCCATACTTACGGTCTGTGTAAGACATTAAAGTCAAAAGTCAAAAGTCAACATGACGTAAAGGTCACCGGCTAGCTAGGTTGCTCTTACATATGAAATAACCGACAGCTGTCATGCCCAAATTTTCTTTTTCTTTTTTTTTTTGTTTTGTTAGAGAAAATAAAAATAATGAATCTTCGTCTTTCATTTCGTCAGTTCCGCCTTGATTACGGTTCGCGACGTCTCTCTCGTTCCGGTGAGTTCTTCTCTGTCTTTTGCTTTGAGCTCCGATCGGTTTCCATTCTCGTTGATTTTCTTTTTCTCTGTGGAAAATGAAGAAACTTTCATGATATGAGTTGTTCATAGTTCATAGCTAGTTTTGATGTTTGAAGAGTCGATTTCAGTCACGATTGACTTGGGTAAATATAGTGTCAAGCTTTAATTTACTTGATATTAATCTATTTTAAGCCATCGATTTCTAAGTTATTCTGTTGTTTTTTGGTTGCTTGTTTGACTAATTTGCTGAGATTTTTAGGGATTTTTGACAAATAATTAGGGTTTTTTCCTGGGTTGGAGTCAAATTTTTCTTAGTAGCTATCTAGAACTATGATTTTAATCACTATTTTCAAAGTGAGATATTTCTTATTACTCCAATGTCCTGAATTCATAATCTCCGATGATTTCTTAACATTTGTGAGGTTTGTTTGAATGCAGCCTTTAACTAGTGCGTACTAAGTTTAATGGGCACATCATCTGGTTCCAATCATCCTCATCAGATGTTACCTCCACGTCAACAACTACGTAACGGAGGGCTAGAAACAGCTCTATCACTTGTCTCTTCAGATCAGGAGCCTCGGTCTAACTCTGATGTTGTACGTGAGTCTCCAGCCGAGAGTGCGAGTTCTCAAGAAACATGGCCTACAGGACAAGTTGTTGTGGCAAAGAAGACAGTGAGTCAAAAGACGGAGCCTGATTCTCAGGAACAAACCATGAATGTGATGCACCATGTGTCTAGTGCGGATAAGGTATCGATACGGGATGTAGCTAGGGAAAGAGTTGAATTAGTTGCTAAGAGAATGCACCGAGTACCAGATGAGTTTCTTGACGAGTTAAAGAATGGTCTTAAGTCTATTCTTGAGGGGAATGTAGCGCAGAGTGTAGATGAATTCATGTTCTTGCAGAAGGTTGTTCAGAGTAGATCTGATTTGACCTCTACAACACTTGTTAGAGCCCATCGGGTGCAGCTTGAGATACTTGTAGCAATTAATACTGGAATCCAAGCATTTTTGCACCCAAATATCAGTTTGTCTCAGACATCTCTCATCGAGATTTTTGTGTATAAGAGATGCAGAAACATAGGCTGTCAAAACCAACTTCCAGCGGATGATTGCTACTGTGAAATATGCACCAACAGGAAAGGATTCTGCAACCTTTGTATGTGTGTGATCTGTAACAAATTTGATTTTGCTGTCAATACTTGCCGCTGGATTGGTTGCGACTTGTGTTCCCACTGGACTCATACAGATTGTGCAATTCGGGATGGCCAGATAACCACCGGATCCTCTCCTAAAAATACGTCAGGTCCAGGAGAAATGTTGTTCAAGTGCCGAGCTTGCAATCGCACGTCTGAGCTGCTAGGTTGGGTTAAAGATGTGTTTCAGCACTGTGCACCAAACTGGGATCGGGAATCTTTGATGAAAGAACTCGACTTTGTTAGTAGGATTTTTCGTGTAAGTGAAGATCAACGAGGTAGGAAACTCTTCTGGAAGTGTGAGGAGCTTATCGATAAGATTAAGGGTGGTCTGGCTGAAGCAACTGCTGCTAAATTAATATTAATGTTCTTCCAAGGTAAGTTGCTAATTACTACTGATCAAATGTATACATTTTTTATTTATGAATAAACATGTTTATGAAGCAACCCTTTTCATTACCATGTCACTGAAGAGATCGAATTAGACTCTGCTAAGAGTTTTGAAAATGGAGAAGGCGGACATCTAATAGCACCTAAGGATGCATGCAACCGAATTGCTGAAGTTGTACAAGAGACTTTGAGGAAAATGGAAATTGTTGCTGAGGAGAAGATGAGAATGTTCAAAAAGGCACGCATGGCTCTCGAGACTTGTGATAGAGAGCTCGAAGACAAAGCCAAGGAAGTAGCAGAAATAAAAGCGGAAAGGCAGAAAAAGAAACTTCAGATAGATGAGTTAGAAAGAATTGTGAGGCTGAAACAAGCAGAGGCAGACATGTTCCAGCTCAAAGCCAACGAAGCAAAACGGGAGGCAGAGAGGTTACAGAGGATCGTGCTAGCAAAAATGGATAAGTCTGAGGAGGAATATGCAAGCAACTATCTGAAACAGAGGCTGAGCGAGGCCGAAGCAGAGAAGCAATATCTCTTTGAGAAGATTAAGCTGCAGGAAACCTCAAGGATGGCATCACAGAGCAGTGGTGGTGGAGGAGGAGACCCATCACAGGTAATGATGTACTCAAAGATCCGTGATCTACTTCAAGGATACAATCTTTCACCCAAGGTAGATCCTCAATCAAATGAACGCAATCCTTTTAGATCGAATCCATGATGCTTCTTCATTTATAGATCTATGTAGTCAAATCATAAAGTTGTTTTGTAAAACTGGGTGTTTGTAGGATCTGTCTTGCTCTCGTTAACTCTCTAGTACTGATATTCTCTAATTTGTACTTTCTCACTATGTTTATATGAACTTGTTTATCTATGAGCTATCTATCTATTTTTTGAGGAGGAAGTTCAGATAAGAACCTGAAAGAACTCATGCTGTCTAAAAGTGATAACAAACTTGAGCTTTGTTCGAGCAAAAGCAGAATAAGTCGATCTAACAATGACTCAATAATATTATGGAACGATTGATCTATTTTGATTATGGAACGATTGCTATATTGATATTCCTTATATACATATTTGGAAGTATCTACTATCTATACCATGCATGTGATAAGCCGTGGAGAGTCTATGTGAGGCAGAGGAATCGAAGGCTCCAATTGATTCTACTTGGTGAGAGTTTGCTTAACTCTGTTTCTTTTAAAGTTTAGTTTGTATTAGTTTATGCGTCTGTTACGTTCATGACATTGGGCAATGAGATTTATAATATTGGGCTGTCTGGGGTTTTAGGCTTTTATGTTTAGATTCATTGTGAATTAGTGATTGTATATAAAGCTAGTCTGATATCTGTTTTTGGTTGACAATTTAGTAATCTCACATTTGTAAAGGGAGGTGGTGGGCTCTCTGATAACCCAATCCAATTTCTTTCTTTCTGTTCTATCGTGTAATGCCTTACCGGAGGGGGTTTTATTACATACGACGGAGTTCAAGGTTCCAGCTACGATGGTGGGATTTATCAATTTGGTGTGGTGAGATCGTTTCTTCACCCTTCTCGGTTCTCTTTTTCGTGGGTCTTGGGAATAAGATGACAAAGAAGGTTTGGCAAATATGGAATACACTATCAATATGTGCATGATATGTGCATATGCAACCTTGTTTTCTACTCTAGGTATGTGTATGATGATGAAACCATAACCAATATGTTAACATTTTTGGATACCATTGTGACTTATTCTTCCAAAAATGTTATAATTTCTATTTTATTTATAAGTATATTTTATTTACTCACTACAAATTCTCGTACAAACATATCTCTTCCAATTGTTGGATCAGCTTATGTACAAGTACATAGAAAAATTACATAGTAATGCTAAATGAAAATAATTATTTGAATTTCTGTAATTAATATCTTATGAGAGTTTTAGCCAAAAGAAAATATATGAGATGTATGTATTAAAATATTTGAAAATTTTTTATATCATAATATAAATATGTTACAGGAGAAATCCTCTATCAGTTAATGAAAAAAAGTAGTTTAGAATGGATAAACTTTGATTATGTCCACATGACTCAAAAAGGCTCTTAGATGCCATGCTTGCTATTATTTGATATGAAGTGTAAAAAAAAAATTTCTCTGTTTTTTAAAAGAGTGTCATTATAAGTTTATTTACATAAATTAAAAATGATAGAAAATGTCATTTATATTTCTAATGATTAAAGGTAATAATTTGTTAGATTCTATGTTCTAAATTTGATTGGAGGTTAAAATTAGAACTTTTTGTTAAAAATACATTGAAATTGTAGGATGACACTCTTTATGAAACACTTTTTTCTTCTAAAATGACATTCTTTACGAAATAGAGGGAGTAATATATATTATTAATTTAACACTATCATTAAAAGTATTTGTAGTATTTGATATTTTTTTGTTAAATGTGTGTGAGCATGTTGAAAGTTGCTTGGTTTAAGAGAAACCAAAAAGCTTGCATATTCCCTCTTGGGATTTGAACTTGGGGAACACATTCATTTTAGTTCACATAGGTTTACTCATTGAATTGTACTTTCAACTCTTTAGTATTTAGTACATGAAATATTGAGTATTTACTTTGGTGATAAAGATGATGAAAACTAAGAAATAGCAATGCTTTTTTTTACTGTCTAAGTGAAAAATGAAATAAAACATAGAAATTACAATTTTTGTGATCCAAACTTTGTGAGATGAATAATTTAATTTTTTAATTTTCTATTCAATATGAAAATTCAGTTTGTTAATTAAATTCTGGTACTATCTTTAAGTTTGCATTACCGTAGTTATTTCTACTTTTAAATAACATATGGTTTTTAGTGACAAAAAATAAAAATAATAATATATGGTATTGAAATTTTCAGTTATATTAAGAAAATATTTAATGACATTTAAAATCTTCTTTATCATTAGCTTTTTAATATTAATAGAAAATAAGAACACAAAGAAAAAAAACCATAACATCAAAAAACATTCAAGCCAAGTTTGATTCAGAAGAGTGGCATTTGTCCCACATGATATAATTAGGGGTTTAGGAGTTTGGGATTGAGATTAAATTTAGTTGATCCAATTGTTAAAAAAACAAATATTTAACCAATATAAATTAGAAATGAGAACATGCATCCTGTTTAGTCAACTTTACTCATATCATTACGCATCAAAACCATTTTAGAGGTATATTGTTCACAAAAACACGATCTCTAGATAGGTTTTTAACATTGCCAACTAGAAAATCTAATTTATGATTAAGAGAATTGAGAACTAAAACCAGGCTCAGTCCTTTGCATATGCAAAGAGTGTTTTTGAACAGGACTCATTCCCAAAACTCAGTTTTTTATTTACTATTGAGGCCCAAATTAAAATTAAGATCCAAAATTATGATGCATTAAAACTTTTTTTCTCTTATTTGTACAAAACTTTCATTGAACTTGAGCCGGACTTGATTAGAACCACAGAGCAAAAGCAAAAGAGATTCTTAAATATGCCGAAGTTTTATAGGTAAGCTGGAGAGCCAACAAAACATCTGCATCTTCAATCATCTTTGTAACTTCTGAACAGCGGATCGCAAATTCAACTTCCAAAAAGATACATATTTTTGATACTATTTTGTTTTCAAAACGGAAGATGTAAATTTTCTTCGTGGTATAATCAATAAACACAAAACCCTAATTTTTGTATTTTATTTATTACCAATATATATTTCTTCATTTTCAACAGAATATAACAAGATATCATTTACTTAAATAACTCCATTTATTTTATTTTGATATTAACTCTTTAACATTTTTAAACAATTTAACTAAATGGAATACTTTTCATTAGAATTCGATGTCAGATGATAATCATGTACAGCCCATGTAATAATGCTTGGAGATTAGAGGAAATAATGAGCATTGGATTTTCTTGTACATACATATTTACATACATGGCATTGATTCATGGATTCCTCTTTGTATGAAGTTTTTTTTTTTTTTTGGTTTTTTTTTGTCAACTTAACTTTCATTCAACTTAAGCACCGAACCAATGTAAAGGTACATCATTCACGAACGCAGTATCTCTGTCTAAACCTCGCATATATCGAGCCAAACAATCCGCTTTATGATTTAGAGCACGTGGAACCAAAGCTACGGAGCAAAGTCGGAACGAGCTTCTAAGCCTCGCAAAATCATCCAAGTATGGGCTAAAAGCTGGCCATGCCTCTGAATCTGCCACCATCTTACCTAGTTCGGAACAGTCCACCAGGAACAAAACTTCATCTATAAGAAGGGCTAACAAACAGGACATAACCTAGAGTAAGGCTTCAAACTCCGAATGAAGAGGGGAGAGGTTTCGTCTTATACATTGCGCGCCCATGTTCACTCCACTACACTCGTAAGGGAAACCGTACCACCCTATTCCTGAAACGATGTCAGAATCTTTCCAAGAAGCATCCACCATACACCTATAACCTGTAAATGTTGGATTAACGGTAAGGGGTCTTGAAATAGATTCGATATGTTCATTCAAAAACATTGAGATATCTCTCTCTAATCTCGTACAAGTTTTTTGAGCCTGATGCCAAGTTTGAGTTTCCGCTTCTGCTTCCAAAGTAAGGTCCTGTGGATTCTTTATCTTATTTAAGAATGTCCATTCATTTCTTGCTTTCGAAAGAAACCATAGTATCCAGGTAATTTAGTGGTTCCACTTGGTTAGGTAGTCTCCATAATAGATGATCCATATTTGAGAGAATAGACTGACCCGGAAAATGGAGTCTTGCTGGTGTTGTCAGTAGTACCCAAGACTGGATCGCTATCATACATTCGAAAAGAACATGATTTATCGTTTGTTGTATGAAGTTTAGGAAACGACAAAAAGAAAGATTTCATGATTATATGTTTTTAACACATTTTCATTTCAATAGTTTTGTTGCTAAACGTGATATCTTCATATTATTATAATGGTAGGGCTATCAAAATGAAATTATAAAGAAGGACAAAGAGGGGTTGTTTTGTGGGGTCAGAGTGACACAACATTCACTTACAAAAGTGACTAAAGGTGAAAAAGATTATATTCTATGAATTTATTTTTATTTTCTTTTGCTTTGCAAAATCTAATCTCTACTTTCGATTAGGAATCTGAATTCCTTTTTTCAAACAATGATTTTGAGTTTTAAATATTTTCTTTATTGTTTTTCTGTGTCAAAATAAATGAGGTTTTAGAAACAAAATTTTGTATCAAATTAATTGATGATTACCTAATTAATCAATCTATATAGAAATTAATATTAATATTATTAAACTAATTTGTTATTAGTTTATGAAAATGATTATAATATATAATAAATTAATTTATTAATAACAATAGATAATGATAATTAATATAAATATCGCACATGTGAAAGTAGTTGTTCTGTCAGCAATTGAATCGACAAACAACCTAAAATCAATATTTTAAATTTGTTTTAATTTAATATATAATGAAGTTAGATATACAAGAGTATAATTTTTTTTACAATTTAATAGTGTTTAAAGTTCATGATAGAATTCACGGCAGTTTTTTTTTTAATTTGTTAAAGAATTCAGGGGGTTTATATTTGACTAGTTTGTGGGGTTTTTAGATTGATTTTTTTATATAAATTAATTCAGCATGTTTCTGAACTATTTATTCTAATATAAAAATATAACTTAGCCATAGTTTTAATATTAGGGTATTAACTATTAAAATGAGCTAGTTTTCGGAAATGTATTTTGAGTTGTAGACTGATTTTTCAATTTAATTGTTAATAAATATGTATACATATATATAATAGTATTTTGGATCAAGCAATTGAATGCTGTTTTTATTGTTTTTCTCATTTTGAGTTTATAATAACAGAATTATATTTGCTTTACTTAATATTGTTAGGATTTTTTGAGGCATTTCGTTATAGATAATACTTTATCGATATGTTTACAAAGAATGGCGAACCTTTTGTATAGGCAAAAATGAAATTAATATGTAATATGCACAGGCATGGAATCACAACATTTGAATTCAGCATTGTAGTCTTCGTTATCTACCAGTCAACATTCTTTGACTTTGATTTTCTATGGTGTTTCCTTCTTGTCTTGTACTATCTACTAAAAGCCAACTAGTTCTTTCTTTTTTATTTATTTTGGTTTTTGCCTTTTACATGTCTTTTTATATTTTCTTATATAATTTAATAAGAATGAAATTTTTTCCAATTAAGACGTGTGACAGTAGTTTTTCTTGTCAGGATTCAAAACCTATATTTGAAACTTCAAGGAATTCTAAGTAATCTTACTACTTCATACGTGTGCAATAGTTGACCATCTAAATTGATGCATACGTTATAATTCCCTTTTTAATAATTTAGGGGGTCTAGGTCGAAGTTCAACTTATTCGGAAACATATATAATACCCATGCATAGGATGGTTTTAAGTTTTCTAATATGTGCATATGTTATAAATTATTGTTAACTAGAAAAACTATTTTTTTTTAGGGTAGTTTCATATAAAAAAAGTTTTCTAAAGCTAGAATGTATACAAAAAAAAATGGTATATTTATTACCAGTTGATTTTAATTTATAAATTTATGAAACTTAACAATAAGCTAGAATGTCATATCAAATAAAGTGGTTCGTACACACAAAAATTATTACTGGTCCTACAATAATTTTTGGTTAGAAATAGACATATAAATATGACTAGGGTGGTATTTGATTCTTGTATATTCAAAAATTAAATTTTATTGTTTATATTATATAAGTATTTAGCTATTGAGCTGACTTTAATATTGACAAAAAATGATTATCTCATGATAGCATGTTATTACATGTGTTCAAAAAAGGAATGTTATTCGATATTATTAGAAATTTGAAGTATTGATTGAATTTTGTTGATCTAATTAAAAAGATATAAATAAATTAGTTTATCTTTGTGAAAATATTAAAATTTTTTTGAAATTAGTTATTGTCCCAATTTTAACCAAAAAAAATTAGTTATTTTATTAGGTTTTGACGATCCAATTATTCTAAAAATAAAATAGCATAACACTTTAACATTAATTATATAAAATATACTTTATGTTTCTTCCAACTAAAATGAGAGATAATGAAAGTTGAAAAACAGATTGAGACAAGAATTGGATCGGGGACATGTATCTTGGATAATTGGAGAAATAATAATAAATGAAATGGTGTGGTGGTGGGAGCAACATGTTTGAGTGGCATAATCGTAAAACACACTCCGGTTTTAGATTCTATTCTCTGTGATAAGAGTGACTTCTGTTTTGTCTTTCGAGCCATTCCCATGTGCCTTGTCTCCGACAACTTTCTCTCTCTGTCTTCTTCCTCTGTTTCACATGGAGCTTCTTACTAATTTTAAGGTTTTTCTTCTCTGATACAGTCAGGTGGGTACTACCAAAATTGAATCTTTTCACTTGTACTGATCTTTTTTGTTAACTTTTGTCCTTTGGCCTCTCATAAATATGATCATATCAGGTCGTAATATCATCTTCTTCTCTTGTTACTGTCGGAAGATTCTGTGATTTAGAGCTTATGTTGCTCAGTTAACTCCAAAAAGGTTTGAATTTGCTGCTTTATTGACTTTGTAATCTCTGTAACAGTAGATTTGATCTGTTTATTAGTAATTTCTGCAATTAATTGCATAGAATTTAATTACTAATAGAGGAATTAGAGTCGATCTGAGTTCAGATGTGTCTAGTTTGATGTTTGTTCAATACTTTTAGTTTTGCAGATCAAATAAAGGTGTTACCAGAAATGTATAAGCAGCCTAGACAAGAGTTTGAGGCTTACTCTTTTGAGCCTAACTCTGTTGAGAAGCTTAAGTACTTACCAGTTCACAACTCTCGTAAACGGTTTTGTATGCTTGAGCCATCTCCTGAATCTCCTGCTTACATATCAACTGCTACGTATGAAGATACATGTGGCTCTTGTGTTACGGATGATTTGAATGACTTCAAACATAAGATTAGAGAAATCGAGACAGTGATGATGGGGCCTGACTCGTTGGACTTAGTTGTGGATTACACTGATTCCTTTGATTCAACGGCTTGTCAAGAGATTAATAGCTGGAGATCAACTCTAGAAGCTATCTCCAGACGGGATCTGAGAGCTGATCTTGTTTCATGTGCAAAAGCTATGTCGGAAAACGATCTTATGATGGCTCATTCGATGATGGAGAAGCTTCGTCAGATGGTTTCGGTTTCTGGTGAGCCTATCCAACGGTTGGGAGCTTACTTACTGGAAGGACTAGTGGCGCAATTAGCTTCATCTGGTAGTTCTATATACAGAGCACTTAACAAGTGCCCTGAACCAGCTAGTACCGACCTTCTCTCTTATATGCACATCCTCTATGAGGTTTGTCCTTACTTCAAGTTTGGGTACATGTCAGCAAATGGTGCCATTGCTGAAGCCATGAAGGAAGAAAACCGAGTTCACATTATCGATTTCCAAATCGGTCAAGGGAGTCAATGGGTCACTCTTATCCAGGCTTTTGCAGCTAGACCTGGTGGACCTCCTCGGATTCGGATAACGGGTATCGATGATATGACTTCAGCGTATGCTCGTGGAGGTGGCCTAAGCATTGTTGGAAACAGACTCGCTAAGCTTGCTAAGCAGTTCAAAGTTCCATTTGAGTTTAACTCAGTATCAGTGTCAGTTTCTGAGGTTAAACCTAACAGCCTCGGAGTACGACCAGGGGAAGCTCTAGCTGTCAACTTTGCCTTTGTACTTCACCATATGCCAGACGAAAGTGTGAGCACCGAGAATCACCGGTACAGTTTATTGTATACAAATTTGTCTGTACACAGGTTGATTATTGTGTTTTGTCCCTTGACTTAGTTGAGTACATTTTACAGTGACCGGTTACTCAGAATGGTGAAGAGCTTATCTCCCAAAGTGGTGACTTTAGTTGAGCAAGAATCAAACACAAACACAGCTGCATTCTTCCCAAGGTTCATGGAAACAATGAATTACTATGCCGCAATGTTCGAGTCTATTGATGTGACTCTCCCAAGAGATCACAAACAGAGAATCAATGTGGAGCAGCATTGTCTAGCAAGAGATGTTGTGAACATCATAGCATGTGAAGGAGCTGATCGCGTGGAGCGGCATGAGCTCTTAGGGAAATGGAGGTCACGGTTTGGAATGGCAGGTTTCACACCTTACCCGTTAAGTCCTCTGGTGAATTCCACCATTAAAAGTCTGCTCAAGAATTACTCAGACAAATACAGACTAGAAGAAAGAGATGGAGCTTTGTATCTTGGTTGGATGAATCGAGATTTGGTCGCTTCGTGTGCTTGGCAATGAGACAAAAAGACATTTTCTAGTGATGGAAATGTAAAAATGTTTCTCTTGCTACTTGTGTGCAATGTGGTCACTCATTTGAATCTTCAAAACATTAGAAGAATCTTATGTCTACTATTAGTGAACACGAGGTGCACAATTTCCAAAGATCAAAAGGACTCAAATAAACTTAATGACGACATTTTAAATGTGTTGGTCTGATAATTATTTCGTCCTTGAGTTATAAATCATGAGGATCCCTTCTTGCAGGACTGGTCTTGTTGGAAATATAGAGTTTGAATGGTGACAAGTAATAAGGCGTTTTTCAATATAAAATGTCGAAGGGCCAGCCAAAAAGAAGCTAATACCTTGAATTCGGTTTAACCTTTCTGCTCAATTAAGAAGAGAAGACGAAACTTCAGTTCACAAGAAACACAGAAATGGCTAGATGCCTTCACCCTTACAAATATCTCTTTAGGGCCGTACTTTAGCACGTGTGACATGCTATTTGTCACAAGGTCCAAAACAATTGAAGGCCCATTTATAAAAAATCATATCGTTTTTCTTTTTTTAGGGATATTTTTTCTTTTAATAAAACTTAGGGTCAAAAAAATTAATGGTTCTAAGAAATAGAAGACCTATTCTAAAAATATTATACATTTTTTTTTGAAACTTAGGGCCCAAATTATTTTTTCTTTTAATTTTTATTTAGTAATACATGACCTTAAATATATTCAGAACGGCCCTGTACTTCTTTTAGGACTAATCAAACTAAAAGGTTGATCATTGATCAGTACTGAATATGATACACATAACACATCATTGCTTCACCAAAGCAAGGGCATAGAGAATTGATTTGAGGAAGTCCCACTCAACTCTGTCATATATTTTTGGTATATCTAACTTAACTACCATATATCTAACTATGAACCAACTCATGGTTAAGTAAGACATAATTGGTTATCACTCTGCCTAAGGCTAACTAAATAGGAAAGACAATTTGTGCAGCAAATGTTGCAGTCTCCTAGCTAGCCAGAAGTTTTGATATAATGTTATACAAGACAGAACATAGATTTATAGGTCTATATAGTCACACACCAAAACCGAATTCACCTTCTTAGGATACAAGCATAAGTGGATTAGATTCCATTACTTATATACATATTATATATTGACACATGGAATAATGAGTAAACTTTTTTTTTTCAAACAACTGATTTCATTAGTTTAAATGTTCATAGTTACATCAATATAAAAGCAAAAGATACAAACTACAAACCAAATAGACATAAATGATAGATAAAAAAATTTCAGATGGATTAATTCAAATATACTAGAACTTTTGGATAAGAGCTGGAAATGCATTCTTGCCTCTCAAAAGAATTTTGAAAGATTACTAGTTTTTTTGCCTTGAGAGACAATTAAACAAACCAAATAGCTGAAATTTTGATTCAAGCTTTGTCAAAGCTTCTCTAAAACAGAGAGTATTAGGAATACCATTCTCTTCCAAGAGAGACTAGATCTAGTTCTAATAATATCTAATGATAAATTAGCCTAGAGTAAAATTTAAGGCTCAAAATATAACTATTCAATACTATTTATACGCCCATAACTGATATACCTCATTTTTATCGGTTTAAACTCTTTAATTCGCATATTTTTAGAGTTTTTGTTTGCATTTTAGAATTTTTTCAGGTGGAGAACATGTTTATTGAAGATTATACTCACGGAGCATGGTTTGGAGCAATTCAGAACAGTTTTTGGATTTTAAACTCTTTAATACCATACATCTAACTTAAACTATGAACCAACTCATGATTAAGTAAGCCATAATTGGTAATCACTCTGCCTAAGGCTGACTTATTAGGAAAGACAATTTGTGCAGCAAATGTTGCAGTCTCCTAGCTAGCCAGAAGTTTTGATATAATGTTATACAAGACAGAACACAGATTTATAGGTCTATAGTCACACATCAAGACCGAATTCACCTTCTTAGGATTCAAGCATAAATGGATTACATTCCATTACTTTGTATAATAGATATTGATACGTGGAATTGTGAACAATTTTAAAACGTAACTTTATTAATAAGATATATATATATATATACCATACATCTTTTCGACAATAAAATAAGAAAAAACCTTCTGGGTAAACAAGAAAACAAATTACACTATTATAAATTAGTTACTAAAATAGTGTTTATTTTATTAGGTTGGAAATGACCTTAAATAATTGGTACAAAATTAATGGAAGCCATGTTTATAGTTGGCTTGTGAGGTAAGTACTAACTAAAGACTTCTAACAAAACCCACAAATAACAACTCTCTTCATGAACGGAAAACGTCTTCGTTTCTAAAAATAAAGTACTCAATCTTCCAAATATATCGGTAACAAAAGCTAACGGTGAGACACAAACCTCCCAAAACTATATAATGGCAGCAAAATCAAAAGAACAAAACATAAAAACTAAATAGAATATTAAATAATAAATAAAATAGTCATTATTAGTGTATTACAAAAAAAATAAAATAGTAATCGCTAATGACTATTAAATCCCAAATAATGGGTCGTGTAAATTTTTGTATATATGCTTTTTTTGTTTTTTATTTGTTAGGTTTATCAGCAAATGCAAAGGAATTCAAAATTACTTCTTCACCAGGATCTGATATCACTAAGGTAATTAGGTTAAAATTACCTAACATTATTTTCTTGTTTACCAAGCAATTAATATTGAAACCTTTGCGATGTAGGCATTACTACAAGCATTCAATGAGGCATGTCAATTTCCGACAAAGAGCTCTGTCATAATCCCAAAAGGTGAATACAAGCTTGGAGAAATTGAAATGACTGGTCCTTGCAAAGCTCCGATTAGGATTGTTCTGCAAGGAACCGTTAAAGCTGATGGAAACAGTATGTCAAAAGAGAAATGGATCGCTTTCCGTAACATTAATGGGTTTAAATTGAACGGAGGTGGAGTCTTTGATGGTGAAGGTAATGCAGCTTGGAGAGTTAATAACTGCCACAAGACCTTTAACTGCAAGAAACTCCCAATCGTAAGATAAACATCTATGATATTTTGATCTCGGGTTAGTCCAGATTACCCTCAATAGCAAAAAGAAAGCTATGTGTTGATTGTTTTAGGGTTTGTTGTTGTGCAGAGCATACGGTTTGATGCTGTGACCAATGCAAAAATCAGAGACATAACCTCGCTCGATGCAAAGAACTTCCACATTAATGTGATTGGTGCAAAGAACATGACATTTGAGGACATGAAGATCGTGGCTCCTGCAGAGAGTCCTAACACCGATGGTATTCATTTGGGAAGAAGTGATGGAGTCAGGATCATCAATTCATTCATTTCAACGGGAGATGATTGTGTTTCTGTTGGAGATGGAATGAAAAACCTTCTTGTTGAAAAAGTTACTTGTGGTCCAGGACATGGACTTAGTATTGGAAGCCTTGGAAAATACAAGTTCGAGGACAATGTTAGTGGTATTAGGATCGTGAATTGTACCCTTCAAGAGACTGACAATGGTCTAAGGATCAAAACATGGCCCTCTGCATCTTGTTCCATTACTGCATCTGATATTCATTTCGAGAATATCATTCTCAAGAATGTTAGCAACCCCATCCTTATTGACCAAGAGTACTGCCCATGGAACCAATGCGACAAGCAGGTACGTTAATATTAATATTAGAGTGTTCAAAATTGAATTTAGTGGCAAAACTCACACATGTGTGTTTTAGTGGTAATACTCGAATTTGAGAAGGTAGTAATATATTATCTCGGATTCGAATGTCTTCGAAAACAACATCACATTCGCCTATGGCGTTACGGGTATTCACATGGCTTCCCTTGTCCTGAGATTAGTCGGATCTATAGCTCATTGATTTACTGACCCGTAGATCCATTGAACCAGCTCGGGAAAGAGTCTTTGGCTGGCCTAGAGCTCATGATGCTCATAGTGTTTCTATTGAACCGAATTATCAAGAAAAAGTTTAGGGGCATATTTTGGTGTTTTGATAATTTGAAACAATAGGAAATCTATAGTCTATGAGCAGTACTACTCTGGTACTGGTTTTGATTCCAAAACGTTGTATGTTTTGTTTTGTTTGTAGAAACCATCAACGGTCAAGCTCTCAAACATAAGCTACAAAAACATCAGAGGAACCTCAGGGAACAAAGACGCAGTGAAGCTTTTGTGCAGCAAGTCCCATCCTTGTCAGAACGTGGAGATCGGTAACGTTAACATCAAGTACACCGGAAATGAAGGACCAGCAGAGTTCCAATGCTCCAACGTATCTCCAAAATTGACAGGAACTCAGGTTCCGAAAGCTTGTAGCAGCCCTGTGACGAAACCACCAAAGTAGAAGCTCAATGTGTATATACTAAGACGCAAATATTCTAAATGTACATCTTTGTTTATGTTGTAAAAATTCCTTTGATATTTGTATGATATAACTTGTATTTTGAATTGTTAATAATGACAAAAAAATTATATATTCCCTTTTGGCCGCTCAATATTCCACATGCCAGATAAATGAATCTTTAAATCAAAAAGATATAGCTTAATAATTAGTAAACTAATTTTTTTTCAATATTTGGTCACAACTGGCCAACTCGTTAGTCAACTTTTAGTTTAATACAAGTGATGATATTAAATTTTGGAATGTGCAAATGCGCTTACCTTTAATGGACTTACCGTTTAACAGTAGACTAATTTATAAATACAAAGAAATAATTAGTAAACTAATTTACTGGTTTCAACTTTCAATATTAGTGGAATGGTCGAGTAATCGGTAGGGGTAAACTAAATTAGAAGATTAATGGCGTAGTAATTTCTTTGTATTTATAATGGGTTCATATGTTTTATTTTATGGACACCAATACAAACCGAATAACTAATTAACACAATCTACGAGAGTAATTAAAGGAACATAATATATTGTTGGTGCAACTAGCTTTTAGTCTAGGGCTCGTGGTAAGTTTATTAAAAGCATGCACGTATGTACAATTAGAGATCGATTCCCACTACCTACGAGATTTATGTAGGAATTTGACTTAATGGATCGGCCTATGATCCATATTGATATTGCCGTTGACAAAAAAAATATATATTATTGTTTAAAATTTTACACTTGTAGACTGCTCTAATTGGTGGATCTAGAATCTCCAGTGTGAAAAGCATTTTATTCAATTTCTATCCCCTTTATATAGGGAGTATAGTTGCACAAAATCTCTCCATAAATAGAACCTAGGTGTGTGCTCTCCACACTTCACGGATATTCTCTACTTCTCATTTCACGACAGTAAAAGAGAAAAAACCAAATAATCTCAAAATTAAGGTTTTAACTATGGACTCCAAAAACGTGAACAACATCTTAAACCTAGATATGGAGAAAGATCAAAAACAAGCTTTCGACTACTCTAAACGAGTTCCATGGCTATGAGCCGCTGTACTCGGTGCCAACGACGGTCTTGTCTCCACCGCTTCACTTATGATGGGAGTCGGTGCGGTCAAGCAAGTTGTTAAAGTCATGATATTATGCCGGTTTAGTGGCCGGAACTTGTCTCATACACGTATCTTTAACTTAGACCATCTCCATCGGTGAGTTGGTAATTTGGGATTCTAAAATTATAAAATATTATTATTTTAATAGGAATTTATCTTCAATGTAGGTGCTTTTAGAACTTCAAATGAGGTTCTTGACTTTTTTATAACATAAATAATAATTTTTTTAACTTTTAAGAACTCTACTGTGAGTTTAAACTTCCATTGGTAGAATCCCATTTGGAGTTTGTAAAAAAAATTAACTTTCAACAATTTTTGTAAAGATGAATCCATGTCCTGAAAACTGTTTTGCTTTATGTTGGGAAGACGTTCTGATCTTGTAACAAGATAAACAGTCATCATTGATTTATTATTCATCCATTGATCTAAAGGTTAGACGGTTGAAGAAGATAAAACTCTAGAATCAGATGATAAACTCATTTTAATAAGATATCAATTTCTGGAAACAAATATTGAATATGAACAAAGAACCGGTTCTTAACTTTATTACCCATTCTACATTTATTTAAATCACAAAAAAAGTTAAGAACCCCACTAAAAACTAGCGTTGGAAATGCTCTTATATGTTTTATTTTTATGGAAGACCATTACAAACCGAATAACTAATTAGCACAGTCTACGAGAGTGGCTAAAGCAACATAATATTGTTGTTTAAATTTTTTGAACTTGTAGACTGCTCTAATTGGTGGGTCTAGAATCTCTAGTGTGAAAAGCATTTTATTCAATTTCAATCCCCTTTATATAGAGTATAGTCGCACAAAATCTCTCCATAAATAGAACCTAGGCTTGTGCTCTCCACACTTCACCGATATTCTCTACTTCTCATTTCACGACAGTAAAAGAGAAAAAAAAAATCTGTGATTTAGTGGTTACATGTTTTGTTTAAAAAAATATTAAGTGTTGATTGAACTCGTGATTTGTTTTATTTCGTAAAAGTTTCATTAGCAATGCGATCTCGTGGTAAGCTATCAAATGAAATTATAACAATAATGATAAGACGCAAAATAAGCAATATTTTCAGTTTGTTTGCCCATTGAGGCTACAGAATTAGGTTTATTCTTGGACCGATGGATCGTGATGCATCAGCTTGAGTCTAATCCTTATCTTAGTAGTATGGTTTATCTTTTTTTTTTGTCAACTAACTTAATGGCTATTTAATTCTCTTCCTTATATTGCATGTAGGGGTTCGATTCTTGGTACTTTAAAGATTTGTAAAGTGATAACATCACTGGGCCACATATCTTCGACTATGGTTTATCTCTTTTAAAGTATGTAATTATGGACTCTATATATCTAGAGAAAGAAAAAGTTAACTTCTTTTATTATATAGTAAACTATTTATGTAAAATATACTTACTTTTGATACATGTTTCATCTTTCACTTTCACTTGCCTTTCTATTAGTTTTTCTACTTCCAAACAAGTTAACTCTACGTAATACCTAGAGTAGCCGGCGAGGTTCGAGATGTTGCAACGGATGACAACATAGAAGGAAATCAGAGCTGAGTTGTTATGGCGATCTCTTTTCCTTGCTTTCCTCTTTTTCTTCTCTTCGTAGAACTTACCAGGTTCTCTCCCTTTTATTTGGGGCTTATGTAACTATAATCTTTTCTTCTTTGCTTGACCTCGTGCTATTAATCTTATTTTACTTTATCTGCAACTTCTTTCAAAAGAAAAAACAATATTGTTAAGAAGGGGTTGGACTTGTCTATATACGAGCTGCCTATGTATTCCACCAATCTGAATCAAACCCTTATGAGTTCTTTATGATTACATTAAGCATAATAAAATTTTAAATTCATGACATTCCACGGTTTTATCTCATTATTTCTTGTCACGGAGTCTCGCAGATGGTAGACTCCATCCTTTAACACACTCGAGACTTGGTATGAGCCTTCCCATTCTGTTCCTAGTTTTCCAGCATTTACTTCCTTGGTGTTTTGGAAAACTTTCCTTACGACTAGGTCCCCTTCATTGAACTTGCAAGTTTTCACCTTCGAATTGTAAAACTTGGCTATCACTTGCTGGTAATTTTGGGTTCTTATTGCTGCTCGATCTCTTTTTTCGTCTATTGTGTCGACGTGATCTTCTAAAAGTTCGTTGTTGGTTTTTCTGTCTCTGGCCATCTCTCTTTGCTGACTTGGGACACTGAGCTCGGCTGGGGCCATTGCTTCGATCATGTAGGCTAGAGAGAATGGACTCTCCTTTGTGGCTGTTTGCGGGGTGGTTCGGTACACCCAAAGTACTAACTGCAGTTCTTCCGACCACAAGGACCTTTTTGAGTTCAATCTCTTCTTCAGATTTGAAAGAATTGTCTTGTTGGTGGCTTCTGCCTGACCATTCTCTTGTAGGTAGCGTGGTGTTGACGATGTCAGCTTAATTTGTAATGCTTGGTAAAAACCGTGGACTTGTTGCGATATAAGGTTAGTGCCATTGTTGGTTATTATCTCACTGGGGATCCCGAACCTGCAGACGATGTTTTTCCAGATGAAATCTTGGACTTGAGATCTGGTTATCTGTTGATACGGATGTGCCTCAACCCATTTGGTGAAATAGTTTGTCGCGATTAAAATGAAACGGAGGCGTCTCTTCCCAGATGGTTCCAGCAGGCCTACAATATCCATTGCCCATTGTATTAAGGTATACATGATGACCATCTGCCAGATCTTTTCGCTTGGGGTGTGTATTGATGATGCATGCCGCCGGCACTTCTGGCACCTTCTTGAATAATCTTTTACCATCGTTGGCTAATAATAACCTTGCCTCTTTACATTAAATGCGAGCGCGCATCCTCAATAATGGTTCCCGCAGACTCTGAGATGTACCTCGACTAGGACTTGGGCTGCTTCTTCATTAGTCGTACACAACAGACAAGGTCCTGCTATACTCTGCTTATACAGGCACCGGTTAATGATGCAGAATTGCGCACTTTGGATTTCTGATTTCCTTGCTTCTCACCTATCTTGCGGGGTGGTCCCGTTAGATATGTATTGTTTGATGGGAACCCACCAGTCTGGATGCGAGGTGATCTTGGCTTTATGCGTTGACTGGCTATTAGCTTCCTCCTGAGTGAGTGTTAAAATTGTCGTGGTTGTTCTAATGCTTGGTTTTTCCACATATTCAACTGGAATAACGTGTTTAACAAGAGGTTCTGACGTTGATGCGAGCGCTGCCAAGGCGTTTGCGGTCGCATTTTTTGCGTGTGGTATCCTCTCTAGTTCAAACTTCTCGAATTGTGATGTTGTATCTTGGATGAGTTCTAGAAATGCATTCATCCTCGTATCCTTCGCTTCATATTCTCTATGATACTGGCTGGTTACCAGTTGAGAGTCTTTATAGGCTTTTAGATGTCTCATGCCCAACCCTGCTGCGATCCATAAGTCAGCGAGCAGAGCTTCATATTCGGCTTCATTGTTCGAAGCCTGGTAGCCAAGGCGACAAGAATGCTTGATGAGCTCGCCGCTTGGTGAGGTTAGCCACAAGCCAAGCCCTGACCCATTTCGAGAATTCAAATTTCTCAGTAAAGATGCGAGAGGTTATGCTAAGATGTTTGATTCAAACAAGAGAACTGAGGAGATGGTCGCCTACTTAGCTTAGGATGAACCTAAGCCATCGATTTCATCATCTCTGGATAACGCGTGGAGTGAACTTAAGGCTCCAAAGATCGAGCTTTAAACATTTCATGCAGGGCTAAAGTACGCATTTTTAGGTCATACCTCGATTTATCCTGTAATTATAAATGCTAAGTTGAATAATGCTGAGAATACATTGCTTTTGTGTGAACTCCATAAGTATCGTAGAGCAATATGCTTTACAATAGATGATTTTACTGGAATCTCTCTTGATCTATGTATGTATAGGATACATCTTATTGATGAGTCTAAAACATCCAATGAGAACCATAGACAATTGAACCCTAACCTTAAATATGTGGTCAAGAAAAAGATCATGAAACTATTAGAAGCAAGAATTATATTCTCTATTCTAACAGTAACCGGGTTAGTCATGTGTATGTTGTTCGCAAGAAAGGAGGTGTGACTCTAGTAAAGAATGTAGGAGGTTAAGCTAACATATACATGTATGAATTCTGGAAGGTGGGTTCGAGTTAGCAGGTATACATGTATTTAATATATTATGCATGTGATATGAAACATGGTTAGGGATACATTAAATTGCTAACGATAATTTCACTCTACCTGGTAACTCACAAATATACTAACAAACTTTATAATTCATACATGTTAACTACACCTCTTACATTTTTATCTGCTAAAAAATACCACCACATATAACTTCACATGCATAATATATTAGTTACATTTTACCTGCTAAGTTGAATACACATATACATTTTATACACACATGTGCTAATTACACCTCCTATATAGTTATTATATGCTAAAAAAACTCATCAGACATACACATGCGTGATACATTACTTACGCTTTACATGCTAACTCGAACACACCTTCTACCATGCATACACGTACCTACTAACTACGCCTCCTACATATTTATCTACTAACAACACAACATCAAATATATATTTAGCCACCTTAGGAGGGAAAGGAAAATTCAACTAAGTTCTTCTCTCATTAAATACTCAATATTTTGTCATTAAATAAGCATAGGTTAGTGTAATTGAGAGTTATTTTTGTGAACTTTATAAAATATAGGTAACATTCACTAATCAATAAAAAAACATAGCATTTACCTAAGATACATAAATTAAACGGTTATACAGCTAATTCACCCTTCTTTTAACACAGAAAATATAGTGCAACACAATAACAAGAAAACAGAATTACATTATTATAAATTAGTTACTAAAATAGTATTTAGGTCAGGTTGGAGATAGTTTAAATAATCGGTAAAAAAATGGAAGGTATGTTTATAGTTGAGGTTCTGAGGTAAGTACTAACCAAAGACTTCTAACAAAACACACAATAACCAATCCTCTTCACGACAGGAAATAGTAGTTTGTATCTAAAAAATACGGTTCTCAAGCTAATGGTGGAGACAAAAGTAGAACATCCAAACCCTCTCACCTCCTAGAGACTATATAATGGCGGCAAAACCAAAAGAACAAAACACAAAACCTAAATAAAATATATAACAATAATTAATAAATAGTTATTATTAGTGTATTACAAAAAAAATAATAGTAATCGCTAGTGACTATTAGATCCCAAATAATGGGTCGGGTAAATTTTGGAATATCTGCTTTATTTGTTTTTTATTGGTTAGGTTTATCAGCAAATGCAAATGACTTCAAAATTACTTCTACACCAGGATCTGATATCACTAAGGTAATTGGGTCATAATTACCCTAAAAATTTTTTACTCTTGTTGTCCAAACAATATTGAAACCTTTGAATGTAGGCATTACTACAAGCATTCAATGAGGCATGTCAATATCCGACAGAGAGCTTTGTCATTATCCCAAAAGGTGAATACAAGCTCGGTGAAATCGAAATGAAAGGTCCTTGCAAAGCTCCGATCACGATTGTTCTGCAAGGAACCGTTAAAGCTGATGGAAACAGTATGTCGAAAGAGAAATGGGTCGCTTTCCGTTACATTAATGGCTTTAACTTGAACGGAGGTGGTGTCTTTGATGGTGAAGGAAATGCAGCTTGGAGAGTCAATAACTGTCACAAGACATGGAATTGCAAGAAACTCCCAATTGTAAGATAAACATCTCTGATATTTCGATCTCGGATTCTCCCTTATAACTCTCGATACCCAAAAAAGCTTGGTGTTGATACTTTTAGGGGTATTTCTTGTGCAGAGCATAAGGTTTGATGCTGTAACCAATGCGAAAATTAGAGACATAACCTCGCTTGACGCAAAGAACTTCCACATTAATGTAATTGGTGCAAAGAACATGACATTCGAGGACATGAAGATCATGGCTCCACCAGAGAGTCCTAACACTGATGGTATTCATTTGGGAAGAAGTGATGGAGTTAGGATCATCAATTCGTACATTTCCACAGGAGATGATTGTGTTTCTGTTGGAGATGGAATGAAAAACCTTCTTGTTGAAAAAGTTACTTGTGGTCCAGGACATGGACTTAGTATTGGAAGCCTTGGAAAATACAAGTTCGAGGACAATGTTAGTGGTATTAGGATCGTGAATTGTACCCTTCAAGAGACTGACAATGGTCTAAGGATCAAAACATGGCCCTCTGCATCTTGTTCCATAAACGCATCTGATATTCATTTCGAGAATATCATTCTCAAGAACGTCAGCAACCCCATCCTTATTGACCAAGAGTACTGCCCATGGAACCTATGCGACAAGCAGGTACGTATATATTAATATTCGAGTGTTCATAATGGAATTTAGTGGTAAGGCACACGAACGTGGTCTAGTGGTAATACTGAAATCTAGCTTCGAGTGCTTTTGGAAACAATATCACATTTGTTTGTGGCATTAGGGGTATTCACATAGATCTGTTAGTTCAGGGATTAGTCGGATTTCATAATTTGTTAACTCAGTAGATCCGTTAAACAAGCTCGAGAAAAAAATCTCTGAATTAGTTCGGAATTCCTGGTGTTTATAGCTAGTGTTCATGATGTTTCTGTGAACCGGATTACTGAGTTATCCAAAAAATATCAGTGGCAAATTTTGGTGTTTTGACAGTCTAATTTGAAATAATCAGAAATCTATAAAATAAAAGAAATTGATGGATTGCAAAAAGAAATGGGGATCATGAATATAGTCTATGAGAAGTACTACTTTCGTATTGGTTTTAAATCCAAAACTTTATATGTTTTCTTTTGATTGTAGAAACCATCAACGGTCAAGCTCTCGAACATAAGTTACAAGAACATCAGAGGAACCTCAGGGAACAAAGACGCAGTGAAGCTTTTGTGCAGCAAGTCACATCCTTGTGAGAACGTGGAGATCGGTAACGTTGACATCAAATACATCGGAGATGAAGGTCCAGCAGAGTTCCAATGCTCCAACGTATCTCCAAAATTGACAGGAACTCAGGTTCCTAAAGCTTGTAGCAGCCCTGTGACGAAACCACCAAAGTAGAAGCTCAATGTTTGTATACTAAAGACACAATTAATTCTATATGTTCACCTTTGTTTATGTTGTAAAAATTCCATTGATATTTGTATGATATAACTTGTTTTTTGAATGGTTAATAATGAATATATATATATATATATATATATATATATATATATATATATTCCCTTTTGGCCGCTCAATATTCCACATGCCAGATAAATGAATC
>OVBA01000792.1:0-55577 GCA_900406435.1 Lepidium aucheri
CCTTCCCCTTCCGCCTCTTTGTTCTCTGCTGCTGTCGTACGCCCCCTTTGTTACATCAAATCCCGACTAAGAGTTAACTGGATCAAAACAATTAGAAGGAACCCACCACTCCCATCAAATTCTTCAATTCTCCCAACCATACACGATTCCTAAACAATTACAGATTTAATGCTCAAGCTGAGTCTAATCTCCGATTCCCGTCTTTCAGTTTNATCTCCGATTCCCGTCTTTCAGTTTTGCTCTACCATCTGGAGTTATTAGATTCATGCAGATCCGGTTTCGTTATACTCCTATCTAGCTGCTTCAATCCTCTTACACACAAATCCATCCCACCCCGAATTAAGTTTATCACTAACCATGAGCCTAATCTCCAAATCTCCCCTACCATCGCTGCAAATAAAATCCCTTTTCCATCTTTCAGTTATACTCAACTTCATATGTTGAATAGGGATGGAGAATGTGGACCCTACCTTTATTCACATTACACACAACGTTTTCTAATCATGGGGGTGAGAGAGTCTTTTGCTTCACTGTCCCCACTTTCACTCACCTAATTTCAAAAACTTCATGTCATCCACTAAATTAGTTTCTGTGAAGGTATTATCTACCTAATTCTCTCATATTTTTATTGCATTGTAATAGACATTTTCTTCTAAATTAGAGCATGCCCATTGAATGATCTTAATGGGTTCTTAGGCTCAGTATCATAGGCCCGTTTGTTTTTTAAAAATTATTAATGAGCTGAATTCTTAAGAGTCGGGTTCGCCACATCCATCCCACAAGAGTCGGGTTCTTGTGACGTGGCGAACTATGATTTGTCTAATTTTTTTTCGTTGTCTGGATCGAAGACTCTGAGAGAAACGGAGGGTTCGAGCATACCCTAGTTTTGTTATTCTGTCTAACGACATTTCGAGACAAAAAAAAGTCTGAGGCGAGAGAGAGGCGATTTCTCTTCACCGTCGACATCGGAGAGTTCCCTGTTGTTTCTCCGCCAAATCGAGCTGTTCCGGCGTGTGGGAAGGCAAAATCGAAGACAGTGATGTAAGTATCGAGTAGATTTAGGGTTATTTTTGTTTGTTTTATTTGGTTTACGAAATTTTTGTTTTTGAAATCGGAAAAAGGCTTTTAAGATCGATTTGTTATCTTATATTTGGGGATTTAGGGTTGCGTTTATAAGGGTTTCGTAATCGATTAGGTGATTTAAAAGTATCAATTTAGGGTTTTGGTAAGGGAATTTAGGGTTTTCGATTTTGGAATTTAGGGTTTGTCGATTTGGGGATTTACGGTTTACATTTGGTGATTTGTCTTTAGATTTGGGGATTTAGGATTCCGATTTCGGGAATTAGGGTTTCAATTTGGGGATTAAGGGTTTTCGATTTTGGGATTTAGGGTTTGTCGATTTGGGGATTTAGGGTTTTCGATTTTGGGATTTAGGGTTCCGATTTCGGGAATTAGGGTTTCAATTTGGGGATTTAGGGTTTTTGATTTCGGGAATTAGGGTTTCAATTTGGAGATTTATGGTTTCGTTTTCTGCAATAAGGGTATCAAAAATTAGGGTTTTGAATTAGGGATTAGAGTTTCGAATTGGGGATTTGGGGTTTCGTATTAGGGTTTAGTGTTTCAGAAATTAGGGTTTTCAATTCGATTTCAGAAATTAGGGTTTCGATTAGGGATTCGATTAGGGTTTTGACTGGGGATTTAGGGTTGAAATAATTATTGTTTTCAATTCTAAAATTATGTTTTTTTACTTCTTTAAAACCTAAACCAGAACACAACCATAACCCAAACTCTCTTTGAAAAACACAACCGAAACCTAAATGGATCCTTTTTCCTTAAACTCCCCTGGGTTTCTTAACCTCTTAGCTTCATAGAACAGTCAAACAATAGATGTAGAGTCCTCCGAGTTTCCTAGGTTGAGTAGCCAAAGCTCTGAAGATCAGACAAAGGTGGAAAGGAGAAAGTGGACACCAAAGGTCGATCTGGTTCTTATCAGCGCATGGCTCATCACTAGCAAAGACTCCATTGTCAGTAATGAGTGATGCATTTTGGAAGAGAATCCAAGAGTACTTGAATGCAAGCCCTCAGGTTAGTGAGTTACCACTTAGAGAGGTAAGTCATTGCAGGCAAAGATGGGGGAGACTGAACGCAGAGGTCTGCAAGTTTGTGGGGAGCTATGAGGTTGCGTTGAAGGAACAATCGAGTGGTCAAAATAAGAATGATGTCATGAAGGCTGCTCATGACATCTACTACAATGACTACCACGTCAAGTTCAGCCTTGAACATGCGTGGAGAGAGCTCAGGTATGATCAGAAGTGGAAGTCGACATATTTGGTGAAAGAAAGTGGGAAGGAGAAAAGGAAGGAAGCTGTGGAGCCTGACATGGAAGAGGTCAGACCTCCTGGTGTTAAGGCTTGCAAAGCAGCCAAACGCAAGAAGAATGGGAATGAAGCAGAATTGGAAAAATGGGAGAGCATGCTTGCTGTGAGAGAGAACATATCAAAGCAGAAACTGCTTGATCGCCTCCTTGCAAACACAGATAGACTTTTTGATATAGAAGTGTCTCTGAAGAACAAACTCATAGCTGAAATGCTTTAATTGATTTGTATGTGATTTTGTGTTAATTGATTTGTTTGCTTTTGATATGTTTGCTTCTACTCTATTTGGTTTAACTCTGTTTGCTATTTGATCTGTTTGCTATTTGATATGTTTGCTATGTGATTATGTGGTAATTGATTTGTTTGCTATTTTGTGTCTTTGTTCTTTGCAGGTTCTGAGCTAGAATCACGAATCTGTATGAAGCTAGAATCACGGATCTGTTTTTGTGTTTGTCTACTAATGTATTTGTGGTTATGGAAAATGTAGAATTTTGTTTGTTTCTACACTTTTCTTTCATTCACGGGATAAGTTTAGTGTAGCATTTTGTTTCTTTCTACATTATTCTTGCACTCACGGGTTTAATGTAATGTGTTTGGACTTGATGTTTTGTGTTTGGACTTCATGAACGATTCCTCTATTTAAAGACTAGACTTTTTTGTAAACAATGCACCAACTCTAAATTTTCTCTTTCCCAACTTCTCTTTACCTTTCTCTAAAATTATCAACATATTAGATATCTATAATCAACCTCCAAAAATTCTATTATCAACCTCTAAAATTTCTTGTAATACAAACTCAAAAATGTCTTCATCATCATCTAATGAAATAGATTCAAGTTTTGAAGAACGTTTTGAGGATATGTTCAAGCAACGTTTTGAGGAAATCTTTGATCAAAGTTTTGCCAAAAAACCAAAGAGACGAGCTTATATTGAGAGGCAACGAGAACAAGGACATAATCTATTATGGACCGACTATTTCAGTGAACATCCTACATACCCACCTAATATGTTTAGGCGGCGTTTTCGAATGAATAAGCCATTGTTCCTTCAAATTGTTGACCGCCTCAGTAATGAACTTCCATACTTTCAACAAAGAAGAAATGGACATGGAAGGTACGGGCTATCTGCACTACAAAAGTGTACAGCAGCTATACGTATGTTGGTATATGGTCAAGCGGGAGATACGACTGACGAATATCTCCGACTTGGTGAAACTACGCCACTTTTATGTCTGCGAAATTTCACTGAAGGGATAATACAATTATTTGGAGATGAGTATCTAAGACGACCTACACAAGAAGATCTTCAACGATTACTCGATATTGGAGAGGTACGAAGGTTTCCAGGGATGATAGGCAGCATCGAATGTATGCATTGGGAGTGAAAAAACTGTCCAACAGCTTGGAAAGGCCAGTACACACGTGGTTCAGGAAACCCGACAATTGTCTTAGAGGTTGTAGCATCACAAGATCTTTGGATATGGCACGCATTTTTTGGACTCCCAGGTACCCTAAATGATATTAATGTTCTTGATCGGTCACCTATTTTTGATGACATTTTACAAGGTCGCGCTCTAAAAGTTAAATTCAAGGTCAACGGCCACAACTATCGTATGGCATACTACCTTACCAACGGTATTTATCCGAAATGGTCAACCTTTATCCAATCCATTCCACTTCCTCAAGTTCGTAAAGCAGAGCTATTTGCTGAATGTCAAGAAGCCGTCAGAAAAGATGTCGAACGTGCTTTTGGAGTATTGCAAGCTAGATTTGCAATAGTTAAAAAACCAGCTTTACTATGGGACAAGGAAAGCTTAAGAAAGATTATGAGATGTTGTATCATACTACACAATATGATAGTAGAGAACGAAAGAGATGGATATACTCAGTATGATACATCAGACTTTGAAGTAGGAGAATCAAGCAGAAGTTCAGAGGTGAATTCTTCGTACACTATGGACATTCCTTCCAATCTCGGTAATATGCTTAGCATTCGCAATCAAATTCGTGATCAACATATACATGATCAATTAAAAACTGATTTAGTTGAGAATATTTGGCAAAAGTTTGGTCATGAAAAATAATTATCTTTGTATGTTTATAAATTCTCATCGTAATGAATAATAATTTATTCCAAAAATTTAAAATAAATAAATTTATTTCTAAGAACCCCATTTTCGGGTTCACTAATGCAGGAGCAAAATACATACGGGTTCTTCACTGTTTATGACCCTACCAAAATATTAATAAAATATTCCTATGAACCCCAAAAAAAGGTTCATTGACGTGGATGCTCTTAAAAACTTCTATAATTATTACCCATACATTATTTTTATAATAAAGATTATTTGGCTTTGATTTTGAAATATAGTTTGTTTGATAATTAATCTAATTGATTTGATTTTTAAATTCATTTTGTAGATTTAAAAGTCTTAGGATTTTAAATGGATTTTCAAATCTTATATGGATTTTCAAATCCATAACAAATCTTACCATCCAATAAACACCGCCTAAGAAAAAGGTTGAAATTAGAGAGGTTTAAGAGTGTTCTTTGGAGCACTTATCCATGGAGTGTCTGCAATAGCAAATCTCCACAAGGCATTAACATGGTCAGGCAATGCGTAATCTATCCCAACGCGAGGACCAACAATTACTTTTTCGACATCTTCTCCTCCATCCAAAAGCTCCAGTCCTCCTGCGTTTATACTTGTTACTTCAAAGCTAATAGAAGAGTCTCTGGAAACCATAAAATTCATTAACTGATTTGGTCTGTGGACTAACCAGGAGAGTAAAGTGGATGATGAGACCATTCTGTTGAAAGTCCAAGCGCTTGCCCCACCTGCAAGAGGCACATCTTAAAAGCTGATTATGCGAGATCTCAAGATCTAAAAATCCTCACTTTCACATCTCTGCTTATCTAGTGATGAACAGAAGAGTTGCAAAGTAACTGTATTATGGATTTTTAGGGCTTAATGCAAGGTGTAGGTTAATATCTTAGAGATCAGACATACCTTTCCTGGTCCATTTAGAAGAACATGACTGTTGGTTTTAAGGCCACGGCGCTCCTGTATGGTCTCCAATCCTGCAATACAACCACCTTTTTAAGCCAACAGAAGATCAATAAACCATTCTAGATGTAAAGACAGTACCAAATAAGCAATTTTTAACTAAGAAGAAAGCTACAAAAGATATGAAGATAAGTAAGATATACAGATATCTCTCTATGTGTCCATACTTAGCTATTTACGAAAAACCTACCCATGCAACGTTAAGCCTCAAACAAGAGAGAGTAAAATGAGGTTTCAGTGCTGAAGAAGCAGAACTTTTACTGTTAAATGTGAACAGATTTATTACCGGTAACAGGAGAACAAGACCTTATCAAAACAGCAGCTCCAACTCCTTTCTTATCAGCCACAACATTGAGCATCATATGGAGACCATAACAAAGATAAACATAGGCATGTCCTCCAGGTCCAAACTAAAAAATAAAGGAACATTATTGTCGAAACCACATTTCTAGTAAAATTCATGACTTGAATGTAAGTAAATGCTAACAAGCAAAACGAAGAATCTCACAACTGGTGCAGTCCGTGCAGTAACCCCAAATCGTCCATGGCAAGCTGAGTCATTTGGTCCATAAGCTTCCACCTGCCAAAGAAGGAAAAAGGTTAATGATTCGTATCTTCCTCCATTCATATTGTTTGCAAATTACAATCACTGTAAAATGTCAATCATAGTGATTCAGGAAGCATAAAATGTGCATTAGCTTAGTTAAGCTGTATGATCCTGTTCGTTTTTGGTTGTAATCGTGTATAGTTCGATAGAAATTTACATAAAAGCTTTGCTTTGTTCTTCGTATCTTCTTAATACCCATTTACCAACAATCTAATCAAAGTATCCCAATAATCCAAATGAAAAATCCCTAAATTCTTTATCAGGAGAAACAGAAAAACAAGACAGAATCGTGTCTCTGACCTCAGTAATACGCAGCACAACATTGTCTTTCCTTAAGAATTTCCCAAGCAAACGTGGCGCAAGATCAAGCACGTCGATTTGAAAGAATTCCGGAGGCATAAGCTTCATCTCGGAGACGGTGTGAGTCTGTAGCTGTGGATATTCGGGTCTGACCCGAACCGATCGAGTCTTGGAACAGTTCTTCTCTCGAGTACGTAGTACCACCCGAGTTGTTGTAGCAATGGGTTCCGATTCCTGATCAAGCCGCTTTGATCGACGAGCCGGTGTTTTCATTATCGAACCTGAACCAAAAGGATTTGACTTTATGTAAACGTGTCTGACGCGGGTGATTGTAGTTATTGATGTCCGAAACAATCTAGCAAAATAAAGAAATTTTCCAAAGTCTAATATCTCTTGTGAATTTCATGGACTCGTAATTATTTATGTGGCACCAATGACATGATGGTTTGTAATACCATCCTTATTCTTTCCGGGTCGACAATCTAAATCCTCGAAAGTATCGGGAAGATTTTTTTTTTGGTCTTAACACCAGATTATAATTAAGTTAACCAAATTACAAAACCGATTAGAGTAACAAAGCATAAAACAAAATAAAACAAAAATCGGTTGATACTAAGCAAACCGATCCAAAAAAGTTCCAATCAATACACTTCAAAACTAGATTAAAGAAGCTTAAAACAAAAGATAAAAGAGGCTGCTTGAGCCTTAAGAAAGGTAACCCTAACGAGTTGGATATGACTTGACCGCTACGCCACCACCGCATTTGTATAAGAGTTAGAATGATCGTGGTGCCTTGCTTGTGGTTGCGTCTTCGTGGTCTGGATAGCGTTTCCGCTTGGTTTCTGGGTTGATGAATACCTCAACGTCTTGTTGTGAAGCGGATGTTGCTACGTCAAGCTCGAAAGTAGCGGAATAATTGTCAAGATGATCATTTTGAGCTATGATCGCTCTTATGGTCTCCGACAGTGTGTTAAGTCCAACCGTTGTGTGTGAGATGGGTTGCACATGATCCTCTGAAGTGTGAACTTTCATAGACTCACAACTACTTTCAATCTCCTCCATTTCAATGTGAGAGATTGGAGTTGCGGTTTCCCCTTGAGAGTGAGAGCTTGATGGAGAATGAGCTAGAAAATCAGCAAGAACGGGAACATAGGTACATACCGCCGCGTCATGAGTGAGCTTTTGGCATGTGATGCAAAAATTAGTAAGACCTTCGTATTGGAAGAAAACTTGAGCGTGATCTCCGTTTTGCATGCGGATTGGTTTGTAGAATTTAAGCCTATCATATGCGTTGATGTTAACTCTTGCTCTGATTAGACCGGCTCTTGTGAGTGAATAGTTTTGCACGTCGACTTCAAGAACTTCTCCAAGGGTTCGGGCGATGAGACGTGTGGTTAGTGGAGTAGAGTAATGGAGGGGTAAATCATTGATTTGTATCCACATCGGGACCGTGGTGAGGAAGTCTGGAGGAGGATAAGCTTCCCAACATTGTAAAAGGACAAACCAACCATTGAACTCGATTGGTTGTGAACGGAGGATCGAAATAAGGTCGGAGTCGTAAGAGAATAAAAATTGTACATACCTCCCCTCTAGTACTCTCCCCATAACTCTTGTGTCCATCTTTCATTGTTTGGGAAGCTGTGTAGCCATTTCAAGGAGGTTTTGTCTCAACGGGTTGATTGGTTTGGCCACCAGGCTGCGCCGGCTAAGCTCCAGAGCATTGCAGTAGGTGTAGTTGGGAAGATAGACCACCTCATCGCTTCTCCCCATGTGAAATTGCGTGGCTGCCATCCAAAAGTTCTCTGCCATACTAGGAGTAGAGAAAGTTGAAAGGAAAAGAAGTGGAAAAGTAAGAGTGGAAAAGGTTGATTGTGTTGTATTGCGGATGAGTTCTCCGCTTATAAGCTGAAGTTGTGATCCCGACATCATTATTTCAGATTGCCAAGTAGCATTGGCGTAGAGTCTTCTCTCACCTGCACAAGAATTAAGGCGGTGCATGTTGAGCATGGAGATTGTTGCGCCGCCTTCTCTTAGCCAATATCTTTAGATTAGATTGTGTTCATCATAACTTGGTTTTAGCTTTGCCACATGCGGAAGCTAGATAGGTGGGAGTAAGTGTGAGGAGTGAGGTATAGTGAGGCGTGTGTGAGAAGCAAGAAAGATTAAGAGAATAAAAGAGTAAAATGAAAAAGGTTCCTCGAGGCATTACTCAAATCCGTGACTATTGGAGAACTAATGTAATATCATTAGTTTAAATGGGTAAGTAAATGACTAATCATAGGCATTGATAAAGTAATCATATGTTGGTGTGGTGGGATTAATATGGTCTTTAATGGTGTGAGGATGAAGAGTATTCCGTGTAATGAAATGATGAGAAAATGATGTGATTGGAGGTGATAACAAAATATATTTGTAGGTATAACTAGGTGGAAAGTAATTCGATGAATTTGATCTTATGCAAACCTAAATCTCCATCCACAACATATCATAATCACTTTTTCCCCATGAGAATTACAATTGGATTACATATGATGGTAACCGTAATTGTGTTTAACTAAACGTAAACCAAAATTAACCGATCTCTCCTTCTTGATTCTTTTTCTTCTTCTCATCCTCTTCTTCACTCTTTTCATCTTCTTATGATCTCTATTCTTCTTCTAATCTCATAGATAATTCTCTGGGTTTAATACAATGAGACTGTCATTTACATAATCTTCCGCTCTCATCTCTTCATCTATCTCGGAAATTTCAAATTCTCATCACCCATTGTCAATAATCTCTGTTAATGATGGAAAAGTGAAAAACTACAAAATGATCACCAACTCTGCAAAATTCAAAGCTAGACCTCAAAAGAATCACTACCAATTTTGATACCAATACAAGCACCAAAACCATCAATGGCCATCACTATTGACACATCCTCTGAATTCAACACTCTGAATCTTTCTATAACTTCGTGTAATGATTTCCATATCACAACTTTTACAAATCAAAATCAAGAAAACTGAGGCCATGAGAGAAGTTGTATAAGGTTTTGTTATAAAAGATATGAAAATTTTGTAAAAATCTCAAAGAACATAGAATTATCAGAGAGAGAAGAAATACAAGAAGAAGGTAAAAACCGGTGATTGGTGAATAGAGAAGAATGAAGAGCAAGAGAGACGAATTCGACATTAAAATCCCATTAGGTCAAGAGTTTTTGACATTGGAATCTCATTCTTGACACTGAAATCCTATTGGATCGGAGAAGAATGAAGAGTAAGAGAGGAGATCGAGATTGCAGAATTAAAGCTTGATTTGTGTTTAGGGCTAATGTAATTTGGTCTTTAATTTGGTAAGTTCAATTAATTCTAGTTTAGATTTATTTAAACACAATTATAGTTTATTGTTATATGTAAATCAATTGTAATTCAAATGTGGGGAATTTAATTTTGATTTGTTGTGGAGGGGGATTTAAGTTGTATAACTTTGCATATGGTCAAATTTATTAAGCTACTATTTTGGGTACATCTCAATTGTTTTGATACTTTTGAGGGGATTTGTCAACCCATTCCTCCCAGTTATAAAACATTAAAATCGGTACTCAATAAATATACAAAATTTGCATTTCAATCAAATAATTATGTTTTACAGTTTATATATTTCTTTAATATAGTTTATGTCTGAAATGTGAACCTCAAATCCAAAATAATCGAATTCTAAGGATTTGTGAAATGTTAACAACGACTCGAGTAGACTACCACGAGACAAAAGATCTCCTTTCAAAAGAGATTCGATTCCCATATAATATTCTTCTTGCAGTTTGTTTTCTCTTTTGGGTCTACTTTCCAAAATTTAAAATATCGTTTCTCATATATATTTGGTTTTGTTCTTTTTAAAGAAACAATTTTAGATTTGCTTTCCTTTAATAGGAATCCACGGCATCGCCTGACTCCTAGTATGACTCTGTATCATGTTTGCTTCCATGGTTAATCGCTTCTTGGCATCCCAAAAAGCAAAAGTTGTGGCTCAAGAGCAAGTCACTACATATGTCTTACATGTCCAAGTTCCACCTCCTGATTCTCTTCCTCTGTGAACATTGGAGAACATGAGAAAAAGTGGTTGGTGTAGATCTAGGCCAAGGACTATTCTACTTCAAGTTCTCAAATGTGGATGACCTCAACCAAGCTCTCAATAACCAACCTTATCATTTTGCGTGGTGGATGCTTATACTGCAAAAATGGGAACCTACAGTGGAAAATTTTTTCCCTTATTTAATACCTTTTTGGATCAAAGTCTAAGGGATTTCCCTCCACCTATGGTCCGGAGTAACTTTATCATGTATTGGAAATGATATAGGTTCCTACATTCAAGGAGAATTCACAAGTTCAGAAGGAAGAATGAAAGTGCTAATAAATGGCTTGAAACCGTTGATTATGACATCCCTAGTGGAATTTGCGAGTGGTGAAACAATCCACGCCTATCTTGTCTATGAGAAGTTAGGTAAACATCATTTTACATGCTTCAGGCTCAATCTTGAAGAGAAGGATTGCCCATTTAAAAACACCCCAGAGATAAAGAGTTCTTCTACTAGTCCCTAGAGACTCTTCTCTCACACTTCACATCAACAATAATTCAAGATTAATTCCACATGGTCATGTTAGATCAAATCAGAAAAAGACTCAACTAAGTATGTGAGAAGAAAGATGAATTCGATAAGGTCTCTAGAACTCAATACCATCACAAGTCTAGTGAACATCTATTAGAGTTTCACACTCTAAAATAGACTTCAGTCTCACAATGACAAGAAATCATACTATGTTCTTAAAGACAACCGTGTTGATCCTAGAGATAAATAAGGAACTTCACAGCCGATATGGAGACAAGTAGCTCATCAAGAAAACAGATCAAAATCTTTTGATTGTAGTTATGTAGATTCCAATGATACCCTAGTATCCAATAGAGCAACACCAAACAAAGGTGAAGTCTATGTGGTGAATGATCATGAATTCCCAAAGAAATCTAAGGACCAAAGTCTAGGTAAGATTCAAAATGTTCTGGTGCAATATTCTATGGTGCAGATTCAAATAAAAATGTTATAAGACAAAAGAGATATCGACAAATAGAGGAAACTGATAGAATAGAAAGCTCAGATGCCAAAATGTTTGAAATAACCTTGGCAAAAGAAGCTATGGTGAAGGATTAGACCATAAACCAATCCTAACTTGTTTGGAACCTGGGAGAAAAAAAGAAAAAAGGCATTTTTAGATTCGACAAGAGACTATTAAACTATGAAGAACTACAAATAATTTAGATGAAGTGTGGCTGAACAATGAATTATTGCTAGTGGCAACTAGACTCTCACGAATCTGAGCTGAAATTATAAACTGATCAAAGCAGAAGCAAAGAAATAACTGATTTCTATTTGAGGAACTCAAACAATACCTTGAAGAGGCCATGGTAAGCCCTCAACTACAAGACAATACCATCAAATAGCTAAATGGGAAACTCTGAGAGGCATATATATCATAAGAAGCTTTCTAGAAACTATGAAGTTATCCTATGGTTGGGTCTAAGTGATCAAAATACTAAGTATTTCCATGCTATTGCCAACAGTAGATAACCATGAACAAGATTACAACCTTGTAAGGTTCAGTCTTCAAAGATGAGCATGCTAGAGCTATTTCGAAATACTTTCATTCTCTGTTCACTTCAGTACCTGGTTCGAGACCAAAAATCATTAATAATGCCTTTACTCCCAAGATCACAAGAGAAGATAATGAAAAACTGATAGGAATATCAGTTGATGTCGAGATTAAATAACCGTTATTCTACAACAATGGTGGCAAAGCACCTGGTCCTGAGGGATTTAGTGCATCATTCTTCCATTTAAACTGGTAGCTGCTAGGACCTGCAATATCAAACAAAACTAGAAGCTTTTTCCACCTTAGGAAGTTGCCAAAGCACTCAAATGCCAATCATGTTAGACTAATACCAAAACACCAAAATCCAAAGCAAATGGCAAACTATTGGTCTATTGCTCTATGCAATGTTTATTACAAAATAGTCTAAAAATTATATATAGAAGATTAAGACCGGTTTTATGCAAGATAATTGATGAATCTCAGTCAACGTTTGTACCTGAAAGATCAATATTTGACAATGTGCTTATAATACATAAGATTCTCCATTACTTAAAGCATTCCAAGGCTCAAAAATGGCTCCCTAGCCATCAAAAACGACATGAGCAACGAATATGATCATTTGGAATGAGATTTTATTGAGAAAATACTTATTAGGAATGGCTTTCATAAAAAATGGGTGCAATGGCTTATGGAATGTGTTCAATATGTCTCCTATTCATTCTTGATCAATGATTCACCGACGGAAAATGTTATACCTCAGTGTTGAATCTGCCAGAGATCTGTTATCACCCTTCCTTTTCATCCTTTGTAGTGATGTTTTATCAGGCCTATGTAGAAGAGCACATGAAAACAGTAAATTACAAGGAATTAGAGTTTCAAGGGATTTAATCATTTACTCTTCGCCAATGATACAATGTTTTTTTCAAATGGTACAATCAAAGCATCCTTACTCTAAAAGAAATCTTACAGAAATAAAGGACAACATCAGACCAGTCTATCAATAAGCTTAATTCCACAATAACTTTCTCCAAGAGAAATTCTCAAGGAAAAAAGAATTCTATCAAGAATGATCAGCAGTTTCACAAGAAGGAGGCGTATGTAAATAATTGGGCTTCCTGGAGAATTTTGGAAGAAGGAAGAAAGATCTCATTTCATCTATTGCTGATAAGATTAAGCTAAACTATGTGAACTCGGCTTCAAAGTTTATGTCACATGCTAGAAAGATGACAATGATGAAGAGTGTACTTGCGACCATCCCTTCATACGATATGTCTTGCTTCCTAATGCATTCCTCACTCTGTAAAACAAATTCAATCAGCCATGGTTCAAGATTTTGATGGAAAAGATTGGACAAGAGGATTTGACTGAGAGAACCTACAAGAGACTATATCACAAGATCCAGTTATATAGTAGCTGAAGAAGAGGATAATTCAAACATGGAAACAAAACCTATCGAAAAGAAGTCTGGAAAATTAAGTTACCACCAAAGATAGCTCTTTTTCTCTGGAAAGCAATCTCTGCCACGTTACCTACAAGTAAGACTGGCTCAAAGAATCCATTCAATTAATCAAAATTGTATTAGATGTGGAGAAGAGGAATCAAAATGTTTGGGTCAATGCTCTAATAGCTGACTGGTAGACTCCCCACGAGAATACTCATTTCCTTCCTTCCGGTATAGAATAGGTATAATCGAACTCAATATTTCCCTCTTACTGGTCTAGTAGATTCTTCTTGCATGATGAGTTGTTTAAAACATGTGAAAGACCATAAATAGTCTCATTTTCAAAGATAAGACATGGGTTGAATCCAAGACTATAATCAAAGCCATAAATGACGCAAAAGAGTGGAGCAAAGCACCGTTGGATCAAAAACAACAAGCTCAATCTTATCACTCATTGTGGGTATAGGAAGATTCTCGAATAATCTTTTCGATGTAATGTGGGACTCAAACTGTAATTAAGTTGGATCGCCATAGAGCTTTACCATTAATGGTCAAGGGAGCTTCAATAGATGAAAATTCATAGACTACATCGGCTGGTCTCTCATAGAAGAAGCATTTACAATGCGAGAAGCCATCATTGACGTCCATGGACAAAGATTATCTCAGCTTTCCTTTAGTAAGATTCTCAATCCCTTATTAAAACTATTAACTCCGACTCACCTCCATTAGAAATCTATGAAGTAGTTTCAGATATTTCTTCTCTTCTCCTTCTATTCACTTTGATTAATCTTATGTTTATTTATAGAAAACAAAATCAATTTGTACATCAATTAGCTAGGAATGCCTTAATGGCTTGTTACCAAACTTATTTTTAGTTGGTGGAAAAAAAAAGTGAAATGTTATTAACGTAATAAGCTCAACTAAAACCTAGAAAATGAAAAGCAAATCTTCAAAAGTTAGAAAAGAAAAAATAGTTTTTTTCACAATTACTTTTTATGCGGTTGGAGAAAGAAAACAAGCGTTCGCCCTAGCCGTCAAGCATCAAGATTTAAGTTTCAGGTGACCGGTGGTCGGTGGCTCAGCCAGCATCGACGCCAGCCACCTCTTCTGTCCTTTCAACAGTGAGATCTGAAGTGATGTGGCCAGCGACAATGTGAGGGATGAAGTTTCTGACTTGTTTCTTCAATTTTGGTTTACTCTGGCGTGTGAGTCTCATTGGAGTCAGAGTATGGGTCTGCTTGCAGCTATCAATGGGTGAGGTCTTGATCTTGTCCGAGAATATCTTCTCCTCTTTGGGTCGCATTGACGCATGTGTTGTGTCACCAGAAATACCAAGCCGGAATTTCTAAAATGATGAACTTTTTTCCTCCTATTCCGGCCGAGTCTCTCGTTCTTATTATGTGTTGTTGTTTGGTTAATTAAATAATTGTTAGTTTTGGCTTAGATCCGGTTAAGAAATGCTTAGATTTGTAGTTAGATACTCGTTATTTGTTGTCTTATTGTTAAGTCTGCCTCTCCGGATTCGATCTAGAGTTGTGCTCATTTGGGTTCGGCTCTGCTGTGTAGAGGGTATGTTCGCTCTTTTTTCGTACTTCCAAGACTTGTTCGAGGTCTTTCTAATTAGGGTCCTATTGTCGTGTTCGAGGTCCGATTTCACCATTTCTGGGAGTTGTGAGTTTAATCTCACTAATGTAGTTCCCTATCCTTCAATCATGCGGTACATTCATTTTCCATAGAAGGATTCGTTAGCTTCAGGTTTAGGTTAGATTAGAAGTAGTAATAATTTAGGTCTCTGTACATATGGTTTTTGTATTGTTCTATGTGAAATCTCGTAATTTCTTTTGTTTGGGTTTTAGTTTATGGGGATTTATCCGTTTTTTCTACCGATTTTTTTATCACAATTTTGTTTGTGTCTTCAATTTGAATAATATAAGTTACTTTTAGTGAAAAAAGAAAAAAAAAAAAAAAAGAAATGGAAAACCCTAGAAACGCTGTTTTCTACGTTCTAGACACTTCGAATAATGCGTTTCAAAATTTATTACTTAAATCATTCATCTTTACCATTTTTTTGTCAAAAAGAAAAGAGTTGTTTTTCTAGAGACTTCTTTTGCCTAATTCATTAATCTAGGTTCTCCTAGTGTCTGCTGCTTCCCAAATCTCAACGAGTAGTACATTGACTTCTCTGCTTCGCTAATACTCAATCCTTGTAGCTTAGCTTCTCTAATTAAGCCATGGCGAAGTTCGGTGAAGGTGACAAGCGATGGATTGTGGAGGACAGACCCGACGGCACCAACGTCCATAACTGGCACTGGGCTGAAACCAATTGCCTCGAATGGTCTCGCAACTTTTTCACCAAACAACTCTCCGGTGTTGTTATTCTCGCTGGCGAGGGAAATCTATTCATCAAGGTCAATAAGATCGAGAAGGTCGAAGGAGAGGCTTACGTGAATGTACGGAAGGGGAAAATCATTCCTGGGTACGAGCTTAATGTCTCTTTATCTTGGGAAGGTGAGGCTAAAGATTCGGAAGGAAAGACGTTATTGAAGGCAGAGGGATTGGTGGATATGCCGTATATCTCCGATGAGAATGCCGATGAAGATCCGGAGATTAAGTTTTCTGTGAAGGACGAAGGGCCCGTTGGGAAAACCTTGAAGGAGGCTATGGTGTCTAAAGGGAAATCGATTATTTTGGAGAAGGTTAGGGATTATGTGGAGTCTATGGCGAAAGGGGGTCCGTGTAAGGACGAGTTGGAGACGAAAAAGGTAGCGCCGAAATCAGCATCGGCTGCAGCACCATCTACAGTGGCGGTGGAAAAGCCCGTTGCTTCTGCGACGGAGTCTAAGGTAGTGAAAGAGAAGAAGAAGGCGAAGACTAAGGAAGGGTTCAAGACGATTACTATGACTGAGAAGTTTAATTGCAGAGCTAAGGATTTGTATGAGATCTTAATGGACGAGAACCGTTGGAAAGGTTTCACGCAGAGCAATGCTAAAATTAGTAAAGATGTGAACGGTGCAATTAGTGTCTTTGATGGGTCTGTTACTGGAATGAATCTAGAGCTGGAAGAAGGCAAATTGATTGTCCAGAAGTGGAGATTTGGGAGCTGGCCTGATGGTCTAGATTCAACGGTTAGATTAGTGATTTTGTTTTCCTTGTGAATGGCTAAGCATAATACCCTGGTATGGATTTGATTGTGGTTTATGTATTGGCCTTCTTGCTTTGACAATTCAGGTGAAGATCGTTTTCGAGGAGCCTGAACCAGGAGTCACCATTGTCAATCTGACTCACACTGACGTTCCTGAGGAGGACAGGTTAGTTTTACATAAAGTGACGTGGTCTTTGATTCTAAGTCCGCATTTTATAACTAGGGACGTATCGATGTACAATGCTAGAACCTACGAATTATTTAAGAGAATCGCTACTTCCCGGAACCTCATTTAGCCAATTAAATATCCCAGCGACCGGCACTATTGTGAACTTTACTATCGTCACCAGTCTCTGCCCCTGATTAACTTGCTGTATGTAGCCTTGATGCACTATTCTTGTCTTATCTCTAGTGGTTGCCCTTGATTCTGATTAGAACTATGAATTTTGTAAAACTCAGACACAGCTTCTAACTCCTCATGACGTTTTTCATTGGAGTGAAGTAATATCTTATTTGTATACGAGGGGATGAATCCTTTTTAATTTGGGGTCGCTCTATTTGCTGGTATATGATAGAATACTCCTACAAGGCCGTTGGCTTAGTGATCAGCATCTCAAAAATTTCCCAAATGAACCACAAGTTTGTCTAATCTACCTTCAATACCAATCCTTGCCACTAGGTTTTGCTGATGATAGAACTCTTCTTTGTTCTTTATGGACACTGTTTAGCTTATAGTGTCTAAGCCAATACGAGATGTATAGGTTTTCAATGTTTGCCCATGAATTGTCTGATCCCTTCTAGTGTGAAGCAAATATCTTGAAAGAGTTGTAGTTACGGTGTCTGCATGCCATTTCCTTGGTATATGGTCTGTCTGTGTCATAAGATGAGTGAGTGATTGATTCTCTGTTGCATTCCATTAATGTTTCTTACTTTGGTGATTCATTTACTAATGCAGGTATGGGAACGCGACTGTGGTGGAAAACACAGAGAGGGGATGGAGAGATTTAATATTCCACAGGATCCGTGCAGTTTTTGGATTTGGAATATGATTCATGATTTTGATAATCAAATAGACAAAATCAGCACTGCTGCAACTATAAGTTAATCATGATTTGAATTCAAACAAGAGGGACAAATAAACAATGCAAAATGTACGAATTTGAAGTTTTTCACTTTTTAGTTAATGCATTTCTTTGAAATTTCTTAAATCTCTTGTTGTAGGCCAGAGACCGTAAGTAGCCTTGGGCATAACGGGATTTCCGTTCTTCTCTGTTTTTTTCATGAATTCGGGAAAGGGAAATGACAATTTATGGTTCGGGTTTTAAAATTGTTTCTAAATGGATAAAGGAAAAGTTTGGGAATGTGTTTGAGATTTTCTTAAATTTCTAATATATTGGGTTTTCCAATGTTATCTTTTTGACATAACAAAATATCTTATATGTTATTATTGGTGATCTATTATTGGTGATCTTTGTAATCTCTTATATATTGTTATCTTTGTTATATTGTTATATTGGTCATAGTAACTTATAGTGATATATTTTTTTAAGATTATCAATTTTTTTTGTACCTTTTCCAAATTTATACCCGATTTAGTGTAATTTGGGAACTATTTAGGGAAGTTATATTTGAATTTCAAATTTCTCATACTAAATCTGATACCTGAATTATTCGTCCTGTTTTCTTTTGGAAACTTTTTGACAAATATAAATAGTTCTCCGAACTATCCGTTTTCGAACCGTATCCATAAATACTTGTCCCGTTTTTTGTTATGCTCAGGGCTAACCGTAAGATAATCAGCATCACTGATATTGTTTTTGTTTGATGATTCGAATTGATTATTATCTCAAAATTGTTTACTGAAAGAATATTACTTTTGGATAACTTCAAGTTTAATCTCTATGAGATAAGATCATTAAATATTAGTGTTATGTGTCTTATAATGACAACTAAAGGATGTCACATTGTCATGTAAAGTGAAACAGATGAGGTGTGGTAACCGGTAAGTTGTGTTACGTTGTAAATAAATGAGGTTGTTGACTCATGTCAGGGAATGGCTTGTGGGAATTGCCATGTGGTGGTGTTCCTGAAGAAAGTAAAGAAGAAGATATCATTTTAATCACAGCTTTTTCAGTAGTTATTAAGTAGGAAACTTGATAACTATTACGCATGCAGCAGCCAACATCATATCAATCAATGTATATACATGGAGAGATTTCAAATTCATGATGCTATAGATGTGAGGACAAAAACAGAAATGAAGTATAACAGTGTATTAGTTGGTCAGGCTGTTGTCTTATATTTCATATGTGACGAATTGGGTTCGTTAGCTCTGTCTTTAGTTTTGTCTACTTTTTGATTTCGTCTGCTACTCTAATTTTTTTACGTTTTCCATACGTCACTGTTCTCTCTTATTTCTTTTTACATTTTTAGTTTTCAGGAAAAATAGATAACAGACAAATAAAATTTTGTGAAACTCAAAATATGAACATCTAATGCGTTGTACACTTGATTTTACTTGCCTGAAAAAAGCATCTAACAATTATAAAAATAACAAAAAAACACGTTACTTGAAAAGAGGAGATTAAGAATTAACAGCATTGAAACTTGCATTTGATTTAAATTATTAAATTTAACAAACCGACTAATTAGTTTTAATTATGATTGACCAAGTAATTAATATTGTCACATCAGATCCGAGGTTGAAATTTCCAAAGATTAATATAATTTGTAAATTAAAATTCTCCTAAACTTATAAAGACAGTATTTTAAGTAGATTTTTTTTCAACCTCATTCTTATATGTTTCGCTCAAGACTCGAACGAGCAAGCATTGCACTCGCATGTGTTTTGGCTTATCGGATGAGCTACCATAGCTAAGCGTTTTACATTTTTTATTGCACTCATATTTTACGTCTTCCTCTGTCTCAAAATATAAGATGTTTTAGAAATTTTTTTTTGCTTAATTTTTGTAGATGTTTTGAGAATTTCAATATAATATTTAATGTATCTAATGTTTCTATTGTTTCAAAATATAAGATATCTTGACTAAAAATACACATATTAAAAACTTAAATATTGTTTGATTGTTGTCAAGAATTTGAAATAATAAATCATTTATTCTTGTTGTTTTCTTTTGCAATTACATTGTGGAGGCTAACGAGTTTGCCTACAAATTTGATATATGAACCTACTACAGCTCTATTTGATCGTATACGTACACTTATGGCCATGACGAACGACACTGCGCAACTGCAACATCTCCAAATCCTTCCTTGGTGGGCACTAAGGAGAATGTGGAAAACAAGGAATGCTTTACAATATGCGGCAACAACATATAGAATTCCAGAGACCTTGAACACGAATACAACAAGATGTTGATGAATGGATTTCGCCTACACAAGAAACAAAAGACAACCGTATTCCTAATACTCTGCAGGTTAACAATATAGCCCTTTCCACATCGCAGTGACCGTCTATCTCATGGATCAAATGCAACTATGATATTTCAAATTATACAGATATATGTCAGTCATAAATAGGTTGTATACTACGCGATGAATTTGGTGCATTCTTATATGTGGGAATGGGAAAATTTAAGGGCAAATTCACAGCCGAAGAAACTAAAAGTACAACTTTGATTTGGATTCTCCAATCTATATAGAGCTTGGGCTATAAATCTTCGAGGGTGATAGTTTCATCCTAAATCAGGACATCTGACATCCTGACAGCAACCTTCATCTATGTCATTATGTAATAACTATTCAGAAATGGGCTACTATGTTTGGTGAAGTCAAGTTTATCTTTAAGCCAAGGAACGCGAACAAATGTGCACACTCTTTAGCATCTAGAATTACATCTTTAGAACATTTGCTTGGCAATTATTTTCTCAATGTCCTGTATCATTGCACCATTTTGCAAATCATGATTCATCGTAATAAAGATCATGTGACGGAAAAAAATATTGTTTGATATAAATTATTTAATATTTCGTTTAATGCAATTCGTCCAAAAATATACGAGACTGCAAAATTTTACTAGTCATAAAATATAAAATATAATTGATTTTGTCTAGAAGTTTGTAACACATCTTATAATTTGAAATAAAATAAAATCTTTAAAATATTTTATATTCTGAAACGAATAGAATATCTTTTGACTATTAAAATTATGCGGTCGTTGTTATGATTGGCCAAATGATAATAAACTAAAATACTAAATAATTTTTAAAACGGATTATTAAATTGTCTAAATAAACATGTTTTTGGCTACAAGATCTTATGTTTTGGGACACACGGAACCATCAACTAAAAAAGATATTTTTTCTGTTTCAAAATATAAAATTTTTTAGTTTAAAACACGCATATAATTAGAAACTTAAATACTTATCAATAAAATTATTTTATATATGAGTTTAATATAGTTCCACTGATCATATAAAAGACTGCAACATTTAAATAATTATCAAAAATCAAATGCATTCAATTTTAATAGAAAAAATGTAAATGACTTTATAATATGTAACAACTTATTTTCTTTAAACACCTTATAAAATGAAACCTTAAACACCTTATAAAATGTAGTGACAAAAGAAAAAAAACACCTTATAAAATGAAACCTTAAACCACATTTCTCAAAAACCTTGTCTGTATCCAAAAAAAAACCAAAACACATTATAAAATAGGAGTTTCATTTTTCAAAAATTCTCAAAACCAGCTTTCTCAACCACCTTGTTTGTGTCCCTTTTAAGGAAACATTTTAGATTTAGTGGTTTTCAGACAAGCTTTGGCCTCTCTACTACAACCGACATCATACCTTAACCCTCAACAAATGTCTCCTACCACGTTATTGTGTGCTCAGTCTCACGGTGTGTGAAGCTTCAACTCAATGTCTTGCATTCTTGCAAAACTTTCTCACCCTTGTGGTGAAGCTTTGTCTGGTTTGTTCTCACCGTTTTTGGTGAAACTTTGTCATTTTCTCACCGGTTTGGTTAAGCTCCTCCTTTATATTTTGCTAAACAGGTCTCTAAGACATATACAATCAGTTCCTGAATCAAAGACAACATCAATGGCTCAGTGCTTCTCTGCAGCTCAAAAAGGGAAGGCTATTGTTCACGATTACGAGAAATCGAGAGTATCTCATGTGAAAATCCCAGCATTTGATGACTCTACACTCATTCAGGAACACAAACTCACTCTTGTTGGCTGAGTAACTAATGCTAAGCATCAGAGGATTGCATCGCTACTACCTTTCCTTGCTGGGTACTAGAGAACAAATAAAAATCCGGTAGAAGCAGACTTGGATAGCAGACCATACCACTTCAAATTCACTAACGAAGATGATTTCAAACAAGTCCTAGCCAGCAGACCATACCACTTTACTAAATGGATGCTTATCATAGAGCAGTGGGAAGCTACAACAAACAGCTCTTTCCTATCACAAATCCCTTTCTGGATAAAGGTACAAGGCCTACCACTTCATCTCTGGTCAGAGGCAGTATTCAAAAGCATTGGTAATGATATTGGAACATACATTAAGGGAGAGTTAATTGTATCAGAAGGCTGAATGCAAGTCAGTATCAATGCATTAGAGCCACTAATCATGGCCTCTACAGTGGAGTTTGCAAGCGGAGAAACAGTAATCGTACATTTTATATATGAAAAACTAGGAAAGCATTGCTTCACATGCTTCTGTTTGGACCATGATGAGAAAGAGTGCCTAGTGAAAGAAAGGTATGGAAAAGCTGATATGTCACAAATAGTCCCCAAAGGCTCATCTCTAACCTTTCGAAGCAGTAATAACACCAGAGTTACTCCATACACCTCTCACAATCCAACATTCCAAAGGACATCCATCGAGTTTGTCAGAAGAAGACATGAGCATGTTAATGACTCGTGATCTTACCAGTCAAGAATAAGGGAAGAGAAGGTGTCAAAATCTCATACTTTATCTAATAGGCCATTTCAGATCGCCCATCGTAGTGCTCAAGCAGCACCTCAATCACAACACTTCAGAGCTAAGTCCATAGCTCTAAAAACTATGTGTAGAGAAATCCAAAAACCACAAAGTGGACTCATGACTACATACTGCAACAAAGTAGAAGCCTCAGTGTCTTTCCTAAACAGAACTTAGCCATGTTGAATGGACACTATCCCAACGATACAAGATGAAGACATACCAAGAGAAGCAATGGATCAAGCTAGAGGTGAAATCCGTGAATTTATGGCCCAATACACAACTTGTGTGGACCCGTGTGACAGTGTAGTTAGAAAAGAAAGACTCGGACAAGCAGAAGAGTCAGGTACTCTCGAATGAAATGCAACCCAAATAGAAAAATTTGCTATGCTGTGAGAAGCTTTTACGCAGGACAGAGCAAGTAACACCCAAGATATGCTCATGCATCCCAGAGATTAGATCCACTGCTTGAGGTTACTAATGGAAACCCTCATATCGTGAAAGTACCATTATCCCATAGACTAGAACTACCTAGGGAGGAAAATGATGATCAAATCCAATCAGAGAGAATCCCAATCTCCCAATGACTAGGCTCTCCCTTGGAGGAGAATACTAATACCATTCAAATAGCAAAAAGAGGCAACTTGAAGAACAAACATGATAAACTGCAAATCAAGAAGAAAATAGCTAAGAGTCTATTACCACTACTGGGAGCAAGCTCGAGGAAGTAGAAAACACTATCTGATAGAACTCCACGGAGAAGGAAATTAATGCTAGATGTTGTAGGGACATTAGTGGTGAGAACTCGTCCCCTGAATGCAAGAGCTTCAAGACCGAGCAAATCTAACATGCCAATGCAGCACAATCAATCAAATCAGGAACCAGTCATTCATCTTATCCCTGTAGTGAATAAAAGAAAGGTGGATTTTCAAAATCTACTCAATCATGTTCCTTAAAGCTATTGAGCTGGAACTGTCAAGGTTTAAGAAATCCTTTGATAGTTCGACGTCTAAAGGATATGCAAGAAAGCTATCCCTAGACATAATTTTCCTCATGGAGACTAAAAATATGGATACCTTTGTTCTAAGCAAAACACAGTCTCTAGGTTACTCCAACCATACAATTGTGAACCCCCAAGGACCTGGAGCAGGTGGACTACTTCTTCTCTGGAAAAAGGAGGTTAAACTATATGTGTTAACCGAGTCTAAAAACTTGATTGACACCAAAGAAGCCTATGAAGGAAAAATATTCTATATATCATTCTTATACGAGGGTACAAATAGAAAGAAAGGAAGGAAATTCTGGCAACACCTGACAACTATCAACAAGCTACAGGACTCCCCTTGGTTTCTTAGTGGAGACTTCAACGATATTACATGTAATTTAGGGAAGCAAGGAGGAGTCCAAAGGACAGAGAGCTCATTCACAGATTTCAGAATGTTCTTAGCAGCTTGTGACCTATTCGATGTCCAACACTCAGGAAATTTCCTATTATGGCGAGGAAACCGCCAATCACAAGTGGTATATATGTAGACTGGACAAAGCTCTAGCTAATCCAGCTTGGAATGATTTGTTCCCTACTGCACATCGTGAATATCTATGGTTTGAAGGATCAGACCATAAACCCTTCACAATTGCTTGGAACCTAAAAGAAGGAAGAAAAAAGGTGTATTCAGGTTCAACAGAAGACTAATCAACAATGAAAGAATTACGACCACTCATCAAAGAAGCTTGGCTAACAACGGAGATATCAATTGCTCGATGGTTATCTAAGATAAAATCAATAATTATAGAGTGGTCAAAAGTGAAGTATAGGAATAGTCGAGTGCTAATTGAAAGCCACAAACAAGCATTGGTAGAGTCGATGACCAGCAGACACAACAATGACAGTCTAATCAAAGAAATAAATGATAAAGTTCAAGAGGCATATAAGAAGGACGAAAGTTTCTGGAAACAACAAAGTCAAATACTTTAGTTGAGCCTAGGGGACAGAAATACCAAGTATTTCCATTCATTTACAAACAATAGAAAGACCAAGAATAAGCTCACCACCCTGGAAGATGCTACATGAAATTCAGTGTTTAAGGATGAACAAGTAGGTGATGCTATATCAGATTATTTCCAGGTCTTATTCACATCAGTGGCAAGCCAGAGCACATATGTTGTAGAACAAGGTGCTGGAACCAAAAGCAAGCGCTTCTCTCCATTAATGGAGACAAAGCCCCTGGTCCAGACGGATTCTATGCATCTTTCCTTCAGTCCAATTGGCAGCTAATAGGCCTTGTCATATCCAAGGAAATCAGGCTCTTCTTTCACACAAACAAAATGCATGCACATACAAATCTGACTTACGTGAGACTTATACCTAAGAACCTATGTCCAAAACAGGTCTCAGATTTTAGACCCATTGCACTTTTTAATATGATATACAAGATAATTTCTAAGATCTTACCAAGAAGGTTAAAACCCTTAGTAAGCAAGGTAATTTATGATTCGTAATCAGCTTTCATAGCGGGAAGATCCATACTAGACAATGTGCTTATAACACATGAAATTCTCCATTACCTGAAGCATTCAAAAGTGCAAAAGCATTGTTCTTTAGCTGTCAAAACCTATATGAGTAAAGTGTATGATCACTTGGAATAGATACTTATAGAAAGGGTACTTACAAGATTGGGCTTTCACCCAAGATTGTATAGCTGGATCACGGAATGCTTCAAATCTGTCACATATTCCTTCCTAATCAACAACACACCAATGGCGAAAGTTGTTCCACGATTTGGAATCCGGCAAGGTGATCCCTTCTCTCCATATATCTTCATACTATGTTGTGAGGTACTCTCTGGTCTTTGCCATAAAGCACAAAAAAGGAAAGTTATAAGGAATTAGAGTGGCAAAAAGATGTCCAAAAGTTAACCATTTGCTCTTAGCCGATGACATAATTTTTTTTGCAAAGACAATAAACAAAGTATATCAACTCTAAAGGATATCTTAAGCAAGTATGAAGAGGCATCAGGTCAGTCCATTAATAAGCTCAAATCCACAATAACTTTCTCACGAAGGACGCCATAAACTATCAAGGAAAGAATCAAACTGGACCTTCAAATCTCACTACAGGGAGGAGTTGGCAAATATCTAGGCCTACCAGAAAGATTTGGGAAGAAAAAGAGACCTATTTACCTTAATTATTGATAGAATCAAGCTGAAAAGTGCAAACTGGACCAATAGATTCATGTCTCAAGCCGAAAAACTCATTATGATGAAGAGTGTGATGACAACGATACCATCTTATGCAATGTCATGTTTCCTTATGCCAACATCACTTTGCAACCAAATTCAATCAACTATGGTCAAATTTTGGTGAGACTCAACTCCTGGAAAAAGAAAGATGGCATGGACTTCGTGGGGTCATCTTACAAAGCCAAAAAAGAACAGAGGGCTTAGGTTCCGAAATATTAGTAGTTTCAACATAGCACTGCTTGTTAAATTGAGCTAGAGATTAATTCAAAACCCAAACTCACTATTACCTCAGAGTTTACTTACCAAATACTGCAAAGGCGCTGACTTTCTTAGCTATGCAGAAAAAGGCAATATCTTACATGGGTGGATGGTAATTGTACGAGGAGATATCAGTTGCTCGATAGTTATCTAAGGTAAGATCAAAAATTATAGAGTGGTCAAAAGTGAAATATAGAAATAGTCGAGTGCTAACTGAAAAACATAAACAAGCATTGGAAGAGGCGATGACCAGTAGACACAATAATGACACTCTAATCAAAGAAATAAATGTTAAAGTTCAATAGGCATATAAGGAGGACGAAAGTTTATGGAAACAACAAAGTCACAATGCTTTAGTTCAACGAAGTTGAGACTTGCTGCTAAAGTATATGGGCTGGATATAGGAAATGGAGAATCGGTCAATATTTGGACTGAGAATGGCTCTCCACTTTTTCCCAGAGAACTCATTTCGGTCATTCTTCTCAAATAACTATGGATCTAAAAGTGGCAGATCTCCTAATACTTTGCACACGCAGTTGGGATGTAGTGAAAATTAACCAAATAATTCCCAATGTATCAAAAGAAGTCAGACTTATCAAACCAAGCAGGTTGGGAGGCTCAAATAGAAAAATATGGCTAAAAGAAGCAACATGCAATTACACAACACGACCTGGATATGTTGCGGTTATGGAGGAGCTACACCAAACAAAACACTTATCCGTCCCTAACACCAACTGGCAATCAATTATCTGGAATTTATAGCTCCCTCGTAAGATTTCCCTTTTTGTGTGGAAAGCCCTGTCAGGAATACTCCCAACAGGTGAAAGATTAGCCCAGAGAATACTCACCACTAACCCAACATATATCAGATGTGGAGAAGATGAGACAATCTCCTACCTGCTGCTACACTGTAGATTTGCACAGATTGTATGGCGAATGACACCGTTGCATAATTGGCCGGATCGAGGACCAGGCCAGATTCTGATTTCCTTCCTGTATGGAAGAGCCTATTTCAAGTCAATTGCTTGCCACCAACATGACTCATGGATTCTTCGATTACAACTTGGATATCATGGAATCTATGGAAGAGTTGTGATGACCTTATCTTCAAGAAAACCTAATGGAATGAGACAAACACGTTAAACAAAGCAATCACTGATGCCAATGAGTGGAGATTTGCTCAAATTGAATTACCAAAATCGATGATCCTTTTCCTCACACAGAACAAATCCAAAATTTTGTGTTTCACGGATGGAGCTTTTGATAAACAAAGCAACAAAAGAGGACTGGGTTGGATATTTGTACGTGAAGGCCACCAAACAATCTCAAATTCGGCTTCAATGGACTTTGTAAGCTTGCCCTTGATGGCAGAGGCCTTGGCACTGCGTGAGGCCATTGGTAATGCTCTGAATGATGGATTCACTTCGCTGGCAGTGAGATCGGACTCACTCTCTCTAATCTGAGCACTAAACTCAAGGTCATTCCCTTCGGAGATACATGGAGTTTCGAAAGATATCTCCTCTCTTATCCCTTGCTTTAGTTCGATAATTTTTAGTTATTTCCCGAGAGAGGACAATGTTCTTGCTGATAGACTTGCAAAATTGGCCTTAAATGATTGTAACCAAACTCTCTGAGTAGGTGAAATGAAGTTATTGTGTTTGACAAAAAAATCACCTTATAAAATGAAACAGTAGGAGTAAATAATATTAATCAGTAGCGTTGGGAATAAAACCCGACTCGATTTGTCCGACCTGACCCAAACCAAAAATTGGACAAATTAGGTCGGGTATTGCATATTAAATCGGGTAATTCTGTAGGATTGTGTAATGGATTCCGGTTAGTGATTTGGGTCGGTTCGATTAATATAACCGAACGGTTAATCGAAATTTGTTAAGTAAAAGACTAAAGTTATAACTTATAAAACTAAAATCTTCGAGACTTCGACTTCATTTTCGTTTTTTTCTCCTGTAACGGCAGCGATCTTCTTCACTCCTAGTCCAAATCGTGTGTTGAAGCCTTTAAATGTTCAATTTTTTTACTTGTAATTCGAGTTGATTCGGAATTAATAATAACTAACCGCTAACCGAATTAACCGTTAATCGAACTAACCGCTAACCAAACCAAACCGATTCATAATATAATTTGATTAATTTTGATTTGATTTAAAATTTTTGTAAATAACCAATCTGGGAATTACTTGACCTGACCGACTCGATCTATCCAAAATCGCAGGGCTATTAATCAGGCTGGCTCGTATGTTGTCTGATGTTAGTCGTTGTCGAACATAACTGCCAAATATGAAATATGCTTTCCTCATTCGTCACTTAAGGCAAAGGTAACTGTTAATTAAATTACATTTTTCTTTTTGTGTCCATCTCAGACGCGATAATTGCGTCTGAAAAATTATAAATTCTCTAACATTCCAAAAGAGTGGCATTATAGTAGTTTGTCCAAAAGACAAGGGTCAATACAAACAGAAATACTTCAACTTAACGACGATTCCTAGGCAAATATTGTCATTTTACTGAAGAAACAACTCTCCCGAGTATCTAGAAAAAAAAAAGAGTATTGTTGACGCAGAGAGGACTCATTTCCAACTTTAATATACTCAAAACCAAAGAGACAGAGTCTCTGAGAAAACTGTCTCTTCACGCGCCAAAAACTCCCACGACATGGCGTCGAGTTCCGTCAAGCATATACACGGCGTCTCCGCCTTCTCCTCCTCCGTCACTTTCGATACTAAAAGCTTTTTCTCCGCCGTGAAACCAAGAAAAACCTCAACATTCGTCTATGTCTTCGTCATAACCTTCGTTGCCTTCACTTTATTCTTTGCCTTTAGTCCTTCTCCCATTACAGTCGCTCCTTCCATTTCTTCGTATATTCTTCCTACTAATGTTACTGTCTCTATTCTCGATTCCAATACCACCACATTGCAAGCACCGGCGCCGGAAATTCTCTCGTCGGCTACTAAAAACTTAACCTTTGAGGATATCATCGCAAATGGGACAACGACAAACTTACTTGCTCAAAACAACACTATCCAGTCCCAGACCGATCATGCAAAGGAAAACATGCCATGTCCTGACAATAGGACTGATAATACTGATCGAAATTTAGACAAACATCGAGCCGTGAAAGCACCTTTGTCCAAGGATCCAATCGTCAATTCCACTGCTTTTTTGAAGCGAAAGAGTAGGAGAAAGTCGTCGTTGAGAAGAGAAATCGAGTCTCTGAAGAATTGCGAGTTTTTCGAGGGAGAGTGGATCAAAGACGATTCGTATCCGCTTTACAAACCTGATTCGTGTAATCTGATCGATGAACAGTTTAACTGTATTCTTAACGGAAGACCTGACTTTGATTTTCAGAAATTAAAATGGAAACCAAAGAAATGCAATTTACCAAGGTAAACAACAGCACTATGTTACTTTTTTCTCTTCTGACTCGAATAATCAAATGATAGATGTTTGTATGAATGAATATATATAAGGTTAAATGGAGGTAAATTGCTGGACATGATTCGAGGAAGAAGGCTGGTGTTTGTTGGAGATTCACTAAACAGAAACATGTGGGAATCTTTGGTTTGTATTCTCAAAGGATCAGTGAAAGATGAAAGTCAAGTCTTTGAAGCTCATGGAAGACATCATTTCCGTTGGGAGGCTGAGTACTCTTTCGTCTTTAAAGTATGTTTCTTTTAGTAATCAACAAATCGATTTTTTCAATACTTGTTGGCTTTTTCTGGTTTTTATTCAAATGTTTATGGTCTATAGGATTATAATTGCACTGTGGAATTCTATGCAACACCTTTCCTGGTTCAAGAATGGGAATATAAAGATAAGAATGGGACAAAGAAGGAAACTTTGCGGTTAGATCTGGTCGGGAAGTCGTCGGAGCAGTACAAAGGAGCTGATATTCTTGTATTTAATACCGGACATTGGTGGACTCATGAAAAAACTTCCAAAGGGTACAAAACTTTCCCAACTAGTCTAATCCATATGATCAGGAAGTTTGGTCTCATTGTGTTTTGGTATTTGGATGCTCTCATTAGGGAGGATTATTACCAAGAAGGGAGCAATGTTTACCCAAAACTCGACGTTGATGAAGCGTTTCGAAAAGCATTGACAACTTGGGGTCAATGGGTTGATAAGAATATGAATCCAAAGAAGTCCCTTGTTTTCTTCCGTGGTTATTCCCCGTCACATTTCAGGTAAAATTGAGACCTGTGTGGTGGTTTTACCAGTCATAAAAACCGGTTTTGTTAAATAGGTTTGGTTTTGTTGTAGTGGTGGGCAATGGAACGCAGGAGGAGCTTGCGATGATGAAACAGAACCGATCAAGAACGAAACGTACCTAACTCCTTACATGTCGAAGATGGTGATACTTGAAAGAGTTCTCAAGGGAATGAAAACGCCTGTCACCTATCTCAACATCACGAGGTTAACAGATTACAGGAAGGATGCTCACCCTTCGATATACCGGAAGCAGAAACTATCTGTAGAAGAAAGTAAAGAACCATTGTTGTACCAAGACTGTAGCCACTGGTGCCTCCCCGGAGTGCCTGATTCTTGGAACGAAATTCTCTATGCCGAGCTGCTTGTAAAACTTAACCAGCTTGGCGGCAGAAGACGGCGGAAACCCCTAAAAGATAATAGGAGTTGAATTTGTATCATTTTAGATGAATACAAAAACTTTTAAGGATGAAAGGGAACATTGGTGTAGATTAGAATCGGATTAGTGCCATGTTCAGTTTTCTTGGTTGCAGACTCAAATCATGGGTGAGGTTTGAGATTGTAAATGGTTTTGTTAGTACAAGTAGTAGTAAAGATATGCTTAACACGAACTGAACTAAGCCGAAAGGCAACCAAGATCTGTGTAATTTCAATGCCTACCACTACATCTGAATTTTGATGAAAATTCATTTGGTGAAGAGGATCCGGTTGATGACATGGACAGGCAAAGCATAGGCAGGATCAATTGGTTTGACTCCAGGATACTCGAGAAGAGAGAGCCCTGCACCAGTTTTAGATTATATTGACACAAAACTCTTTGCTTTACATCAAACCCAAATAAAGACACTTTAAGTTACCTGCAACTCCAAAGTAGGTGTGGAAGATATCAACAGCATCGTCAGGTCTATCTGAGATGCCTCCGTTATCCACGTCCTGTTCAAATTACATCTGAAACTCAGGAAAGGCCCTAAAAGATGAAAGCTTTCAAACCAGTAGCAACAATATCGGAGACCAACCTGACAGTCCAAGATGAACTTGACAAGCTTTTCCTTCTCAATCCAGTGAACTCTATCAATCATGATTAAGCTGGATAATACCCACCAAGAGTAGCAAACCTGATAATAAGAACAATCAAAAGTGAGCTACGAGCAATCAAAAACATGTTTCAATTGGAGGACTTTAATGCATACATCAGAGAGTTTCTCAGGTCGTCCATTTAAACCTCCAGACTTGACTTGTCTTTCACATAACCACCATCCAAGTAAGTCCTTATCAACATGATGGAGATTCCCGGTGATAGCAAGAGCACCCACACAACACAAAACTGTTGCAATAGAAAGAATCATCATATAATGCTTCAATGAAATTCAAAAAAGTCATCTACACACATTGAGTGACAATCTCACAGAAGATACTCATAGAGCATGAACATACTCTGTCCTGCATGAGACTCGGCACCAGGTGTGCACCCAAAACCACCATCAAGATTTTTGCAGCTCACAATGTAATCAACAGCCTTCTCGACATTGATCTTATCAAGACGTTTTAATATCGAGAGACAGCATATAGCAATGTACGTAAACCTACATAAAACAAGCTTGGAGATAAACATAATTGTAACTCACAACTTTTGAGTAAATAAATAACTAGGAAGGAATACCTTGTATCTACTTCACCCCATATGTCTCCTGAGAAGGATCCATCTTCATTCTGCAACCCAGCAATATCTAGTTTTTAAAATTTAGAAATCTTAACTGTATCTACCATAAGCGAGTTCCCTTCACATTGACAAGAAGTTAAATGCTGAAAGGATACAACTTGAAACTTTCCCAACATCAAGAATGCTTAGTTTGTCAAAGAGGGCCAAGATTTGTACAGCACTGAGTGTATATAGAACATGTGGATCATGTCCAGTATTACCGGAAAAGCCACCTGTCACATAAGAGAATCAATTGTTTTCAACTAAAATTTCAGCATCTTACAATCGAAAGACGAAAATCAGCAATGCATTTGGTTAACCAATATTATACTCAATCACACACACCTGACTCATGCTGGCACGTCATGACCCATGAGACAACTTCGTCTTCGGAAACAGAACATAGTTTCTCGAGTAAGTCCAGCGTGGTTAGTCCCCAGTATACACCATTCATCCTCAGATGATCCATCACCACAGACTCAAAACTCTCTTTTTTCTAGCAAGTTAATATAAAACCCAAAAAAGAAGTAGAAAAGGGAAAATATAAGTTGCCGTTATAGTGAGATAAACAATGAGCATGATGAAAATGGATGATGAAGCTTTCTAATACCTTTTCTGCCATCAGAATGTAAAGAGCATGCTTGTAGCTACGAGCTCTTCTGCCATCAGATTCAGTAACTTGGTACAAACTGAAATAAAAAAAGAAACACAAAAGTTTTAAGTTGGCTTGAATCAATTTGATGGAAATGGGTTAAAATCCCTACGTGGTGTACACTCAAATCACCAATCCGTGGTTGAGCATCTAAGGAACCTCACACTAAACGATCAGGTACAGAGACTCTTATGACTCATATCATCAAGGTAATCAATTTGAGCTATTATTGTACATTGTAGGTTATGATCATAGCTAGTTTTTCGAATCAATTAAAAAAGAACAATCGAACAAAGATCAGACTGAAATGAAGCGAACAGAAGATCCGAAAAAGAATAGTTTATCGAACAGTAAAAAAAGCGCGAAAATGAGAGAAATGTACTAACCCGGAGAAGAGAAGCTGATCGCTGAGAAATTCTTTTGCAACTCAATGAAGACGACAGTTGAAGCGATTTGACTAAACCAACCACAATAACCCTTAATAAACCGGAATTGAATTGATCGAGTTTTGTGATTTAAACCGGAGAAACCGGTTCCGGATCCAAACGATAAAAACCCAGAAGATAAGTGTGATAAACCTCTGGCAATTTCTTCTTCACTTTCCTCTGCCAAAAATGGCGACTTTACTTGACTCTTTGACAACCAGAGGCTTCTTGGCTATCCCCTCAATTTCTAGAATTTCTTCTCCTTTAGCTTCTTCATCTTCGTTTCCTTCGTCACCATGTTCTTCTTCTTCTTCGACTATCCCATCCATTTTTCCCCACTCTGCTCTCTCTTACTCTCACCAACATTCGCATTCCCGCTTCCCTTTCCCTGTTGCAGCAACTTTGGATGATACCCCCGTTGAGGAAGAGCTAGAGTTCGAAGAATTCGAGGAATTTGCTGAAGACAACTATGCTGATGTCTCCGATGACGATGACGAATCCATCGATATTTCCGTTCTTGAAAAAGAAGCGAGAGATATCGTTAGGGACTATGCTACTACGTTGTCTCGTGAACTAAAACTGGGTAATTCTTCCTCTGTTTAATGTGTGTGTCAGTGTATGTATAGGTCTAGCGATAATTAAAAACTCCCAATGACTGTGAATGATGATCATAGTTTGCTATTTCCAGAGGATGAGATCATTGAGGGGAAGGAAGCTCGTAGAAAAGGGAAAAGGCAAGCCAAAAATGTTAGTGAAGCTCTTTCTGATATTGTTGCTTTTTCAGTGAAGGCTTTTTCTGGGATTAGTATTTGAGTTTATTAGCATACCGCATTTAAGACGGACTGTAAAACTGTACTGTCTCAAACACTTCATGTAGAAGCAGATCAAGAGTTTTGAATTTTTCCTATATTGGTTTATCGAGGAGTCTTTAGTTACTAACACTACTATAAAATACAATACCAGACTCAGATACCAGAGCATCTTCTCCAAAGAGTTGCAATAGTTGGAAGGCCTAATGTCGGCAAATCAGCATTGTTCAACCGCCTTGTTGGGGTATAGTTGTGCTGACTTCGAATTTTTCAGTTTGATTTTTTTCCTTACCATGCATAATAAGAAAATCAATTTGTCCATACAATGGCATTGCAGGAAAATAGAGCTATTGTAGTAGATGAACCTGGAGTTACTAGGGATCGGTTGTATGGTAGATCGTTCTGGGGTGATCAAGAATTTGTAGTGGTAGACACAGGAGGAGTTATCACTGTATCAAAGTCACCATCTGGTGTCATGGAGGAGCTAAATGTATCAACCACCATTGGCATGGAAGGTATTCCACTAAGCTCTAGGGAAGCAGCTATTGCAAGGATGCCTACCATGATTGAGAAACAAGCTACAGCGGCTGTGGATGAATCAGCGGTTATTGTTTTTGTTGTCGATGGACAGGTGCGGTGCTTTTTTTTTTTTCTATCCGTATCCGCTTAACTTTTATATCTTTGGCTTTCTCCCTCTTAGGCTTTTATATTCTTCCACTAAACAAAATCCAGAGATAACAGCCTTCATCTTCAACAAAGTAATACAAATTAGGTTGCTGTGTTATTTATCTGAGACGTATAGCTAATATACTATGAATGGTGTGAGAGTTGGTTTTAGAAAATATATAGTATAGATTTTCATGTTTAGTGGAAGATATTACCAAAGATCCAAAAAGCTGTGACTTATATGTAGAATGTATCAATCATTTAGTGAAGTATTTTACTGTTCAGCCCAGTTGAGTGTTTCCTGGTTATTATACCATGTCATTTATATATAGTTATGATTTTGATACATACGCAGTCAGGGCCAACAGGTGCTGATGTGGAAATTGCAGACTGGTTGCGGAAGTACTACTCACATAAGCATATCATTCTTGCGGTGAACAAATGTGAATCACCACGTAAAGGACTCATGCAGGCTTCAGAATTTTGGTCTTTAGGGTAAATTGATCTTTATCCTACTTCAGAGTCATGTTTGCTTACAAAATTGACCTTTTTTTTCTTTTTCTTTTTTGAGAGGGGGGGGGGGGGGNAAGCGAAGAATATGCTGGAAATAGGAGTGATATTGATTATAGCTTTTCATTTAGAGTTTCCATTGTCTACAAAAAAATAGAAATTCATGGACATACCTCACTGTCAGATGATTTAATATTTGTTCCTGTCTTAATGGTTAGTGTTTATATTCCACAATAGTGTCGATTTTGATGTTTCACGTTTATTTGGATACCAATTTGTCCAACAAAGTTATGAGGTTTTTCTGGAGGATGTTGTTAGCTGCTGTTTAGCAGGGAATAAAATGCAATACATGCAATGCTAAACATTTTAGTTACTTTGTATCTGCGCATTTATTTGCGTTTTTTATTTACAAATTATGTGGCATTGATTTCATGGTGGATCTTTTAGGTTCGCACCTATACCTATATCTGCATTATCGGGAACTGGAACAGGAGAGCTGCTTGATCTTGTTTGTTCTGGGCTAAATAAACTCGAGGTTTGTATTGACCTATTTTTATTTCAGAGAAACTTGGTGCAGGAATTTGAAATATTGGCAAACAGTTGATTTTGATATCTCTAGAATTGATAAGCATATTCGGTATCACAGTACACTGTTTCTGAAACTTTTTCAATGTTTAGCCTATCCTAAACTATACATCCTTAAATTGCATCCCCATTTATCAGAGATCTTTAGGTATTTTTGAATATGTTCAATTGGCAACCCTTTAACAAACCAAGTCCATATGATTCGATGATTTTTCTAGATCATAGAGAACACGGAAGAGGAGGAAGAAGAAGATTACGTTCCAGCCATTGCAATTATTGGTCGGCCAAACGTTGGCAAAAGTAGCATTTTGAATGCACTTGTTCGGGAGGATAGAACAATTGTTAGCCCTGTTAGTGGCACTACCCGTGATGCTATAGATGCAGAATTTATCGGACCTGATGGGGAGGTTCGTTCAATTTTTCCAGTTGTGAAACTTTTGTTTTGCTTAGTTTTTTGCTGGTGAAATTCCAACGAAAAGCTTTTATCATGTATTAAGCTTGCGTTGAAATGCTTGGCTTTTTATTATATGTTAATTGGTATCTATATTATGTGCTTTCCATATCAACCCCTACCATCTAACTCAATTTGGTTAGGCTAGCATCGTGGACTACCATTGTCAAAGTTGATATCTGTTGAACTCTAATTATGACAGCGAGGATGAGAAATGAGAATGACTAGAGATGCATTCGCTGAATACCTGCCCATATAAGCCTCTAACTAATTATGAACTGTTTTGCAGAAATTTCGACTTATAGATACAGCGGGGATCAGGAAAAAGTCATCTGTGGCTTCATCAGGCAGCACTACAGAGGCCATGTCAGTGAATCGGGCATTCAGAGCAATTCGTCGGTCTGACGTTGTTGCTCTTGTCATTGAAGCCATGGCATGCATAACAGAACAGGTATCAATAGTAGCTGACACTGATGAATGTTTCTCATTAGTAGTCATACAGCGTGCAGTTTTTGTACAGAGTTGAACCATACAGTATAATTATTTCCTGTCTAGCAACAATATTAATAACTTAGTTTTTTTTTAAAAAACAAAAGGGGATCTTATACCATAAAATTGCCTTACTATTGCAACCAATGACAAATGATAACTTCCTAGCTAATGCATATGTAATTTATTTTCTCGTTCCTTAATGGTTATTATACTGGAAACACAGGATCTGAAGATTGCAGAAAGAATAGAAAGAGAAGGGAAAGGATGTCTCGTTGTTGTAAACAAATGGGATACAATACCAAACAAAAACCAACAGACTGCAGCGCATTACGAGGAGGATGTTCGGGAGAAGCTCCGGTCCCTCAAATGGGCACCCATTGTTTATTCAACTGCAATAACTGGCCATAGCGTTGACAAGTACATCTACTTTTAATAAATACAAAAATTATTTCCATCTGTTACACTCTGGTTTCAATTAATCTGTTGGGTTTCATATGAATTAAAATGTAGTATCGTGGTAGCTGCTGCGACGGTTCAAAAGGAGAGATCAAGAAGACTTAGCACAGCCATATTGAACCAAGTAATAAGAGAAGCAGTTGCATTTAAATCCCCTCCAAGAACCCGAGGAGGCAAGCGAGGCCGCGTTTACTATTGCACTCAGGTAATAATAACATCTCCTAAAGTTTTCATTCTGCTTTTGGGGTGTGTTGTAATCAAAATAGATTTAAAATGCAGGCAGCAATAAGGCCACCGACGTTTGTTTTCTTTGTAAACGACGCAAAGCTGTTTTCGGATACTTACAGAAGATATATGGAGAAGCAGCTACGCACTGATGCAGGCTTTGCTGGTACTCCAATTCGGCTTCTTTGGCGCAGCCGCAAAAGATCTGAGAAAAATGGAGGAGGTACGAGTTCTTAACATATAGTTTTTGAAAATAATGACAATATGTTTTTTAAACTTTCAAAAATCTTGCAGGTGGAGGAACAATGAGAATGGCAGGTCTCACACGTGAGAGAAATTTTGCAACCAAAGGGACAAAATAACAAACTATGTAATTTTTGTTGTATCCAATAACATTTACTATCAATATAGATTATTCAATGAAAGTCTTCATTCATTTTGACTTGAACATGGAATTGCAGGAATAGTAAACAGTAAACAATATGAATCTTCCATAAAGTACTTCAAATTTCTTGTTTTGTTCGGCCACAAGTGACAGGAACGAGTTTAGTTTAACCCAAGCAATCTGAATAACAGGCAACTTCTCTTGAACTAATAACAAATTTTACTAATCTTCTTGACATTTTATAGAAACAGAAGCTACATCAACAGGAGTTTTCTTAATCTCTGTTAAAAAGAAATGACTAAGAAAGAAAAAAAGGACGATGATGAAAGCTCTCTCAGTAAAGCTGCTCTTTCTTTTCATGCCACCATCTCCACCTGGTCAAAAGGAGAAAGACATACCAAGAAAGAGAAAGATCAAAATCTCAATACAGATAAACTGCTGAAAATAAAAGGGCAAGGATTTGGTAAGAGAGAGAAGGCTTACCAGTAATAGTCCCAACGAGGACGGACTTTGGTCATGCGGTTATCATCTGAAGGATGGTAAGGATGAGCAGCGTGGCGAGTGTTGTGGAAGGCACAGCAACCAGCGGCGTAGACGGCGATGAGAAGGACGAGGACGAGAATGTTGACGACTGATAACTTTCTCCAGTCGAGACGAATCTCCTCAAGAACACCAGCTTTGCACGCATCACACTCGTAACATAACATATGCACTTCATTGTTCCACCTGTAGCAGTCTTCTCCTCCTCCTATCACTCCTGCTTCATACGTGCACGCCGTTGGTGGTTTACAACATCCTGACTACATTGTTTTTAAGCAGATTGGTTCATATCTATGATTTATAGGACACAACACAATACAAGATATATTAAGTGGATGGTACCTGAACAGAAGTCATGTCTCGTTGGAAATAATCAAGTGTAGTCCAAGATTGAATCTTAGAACAAGTCTTGGAACTCAAGATACAGCTTCTAATGGAGCTCCAGTACTCAGGATCTTTAACTCTCTCTCTCAACCATGGATGATAGTCTCCAAGCCTATACTCTTTATAAACCCTCCCAGGAACTTCCACTCCACCTCCTTGGCTCGTAACCACCAGACCAAACAGCGTTAAACCCATTAAAGCTGCGATGAGGAAGATCATGACCACTAAATACACCCAAAGAGCCCATGCCACGTTGAAACAGGCCCCTATGAAACCTGCAAGCGATACTAAGAGTATGATGAACCCCATAACAAGTAACGGCGTCTGCAGGAAGTTCTCGCAATTCGTGCTGCTTCTTGCCTTCCATAGAGCAGCTCCTATGATTGGAATCGAAGCTAGTAAACTGAGGAGGTTTAAGACCCCAATCACTGTGTTGCTGAATCTGTACATACTTAGCTAATGTTATGGACAAGTAATCAGAAACGTAAGACTGCCTTCTCTTTATCTCTTTCTTTTGGTAAGCAGATTCTCTTCTTGCAATGTGAATTTCATCAGCTTTATCTTACAATCTTCTCTTCTTTCTCTTAAGTTATATATTATATTAGTTAATACTACTTTTTGCTTTTGATTCTTTCTTATCAATCAGGAATTTTTTAAGGGAAAAGATTTAGAGTTAATGGATTGATGATTCATTCCCATATTCTTTTGGCCTCTCTTGATTTGAATCAATTAATCAAATAACATTTAAACAGTATTCTTTTTGATGACAAAAAAAAAGAAAACAGTATTCTTTTTCAAATAAAAGTGTCTTTTTGGACAATTGTTTCTTGTTTATTATTCTATTTTATACGTTTTTGTCGTTGGAGTTTGGTACAATCTACTAGTCTAGCTTCATTAGTACCTTTACTAATGAAGCTAGTGGGATCACATAAAATCCACTAGTACGTTCAATGAAAGATTGGTGTAAGCAAAGAATAATATAGAAATGGAGGGGCGATAATTTCGGTATCGATGATTTTTCTTTATTAAGATGCTTTTACTTGGCCCATTCATTGGAATATTAGGTATTTTAGATGTTGATTTTTGATTCCCTCACTTCCCTTTTTATATAAACAAGGAATTCTAAAATCTCGTCTCAAATCATATTATATGCAATTTTGAGTTTTAAAAACATGATTTCCTATACACATCGTTTATTTTGCATACCATGAATGAGCCAAAATATCCAATACAACGATTGTGGTCCTTTGTGTGGTTCAAATCAAAGACACACAAATGGAAACAAACAAATCAAGACTGCACAACTAAGATGCATTCTCCTATGGAAGCATAATCTCTAATATACCCCCAAAATCCTTAAATCAGTATTTAAGAACACAGAAGAGGCAGAAGCGGGTTAGGTGTAATCAGTTTGCAGGGTCAAGTCTTGTACACCCAAATCATGGTATACATCATACACATATTGCAGTAGTGGCCTTTCATCTATTCCGCTCTTCACCTAACATCGATACCAAAATTAATATGTCCAGTCATTTCCATTCCTTGTGCAAGTTCGCTTTGACATAAATGAAAACACGGAATGAGTACCTGAAGTCTGAGTGAGCCTACAGTGTGACCAGGCACAACCTCCCAGAAACGTGCCTGCAAAACCTCCATGACATCTTCTCGAGAAGTAATCTGTACAGAAAAGAGTTGAAGAAAAGAACAGCTTGATCGATTAAGGACATATCTACACATTCAGGAAACAACATATGGAAAAGAGCAAACCTGTCGCAAGCATTTGCTTAATGCGGACGGTGGAATATTTGGGGGTGCCATCTGAAGCAATATACCACCAGTGGCTTTGAAGAGTGGCATAACAAGCATAAACACTGTAACCGATACCAATCCTAAACATAGGACCTCTGCATTTTCAACCCTGGAAAAGCAAAGACACAAAAAGCAATAGGCATGTAAGAGGTAAAGCAACAACTTTTATACATTGAGCTCCTTCAAATGACGCGAGCATTACCCGAGAGAGAGGAGCCAAGATGCAAGTATCAAACCTGCACTGAAAAGACAACAGCAAAGAAACTTCATGTTGGCTGTATATAAGTTCAATGCAAAAGAAGCACTTTTTTCTATCTAGCTCTCTGCGACTCTCTTCGATATAAATAAAGGCAGAGAGATTTAACACCTGCGGATGGAATCTGATATGACGTGCAAGCAAACGGAGTGGTAATTCATATCTTCTGCTTTTCTGTAGACTGCAGCATATTATGAATGTAAGAAAGAAATTCAAGATATAATGTAGTTTTTAAATATACGATGGACAGATAATTTCAAGAAGCAACGAAACTGTGTTAGCCAGATCAGTTGCTATCATGCTGACTCTCTATTTCAACTAATCTTCGTACTGATTATATCTTAACCAAAATCTCATACTGGTTCCACTTTAAAGCTAACGCTGACAAGGGTTGCTAATTTCTACAAATAATATATACCGAAGGCGCCAAGCTATATTATATAAAGCTACGTACATTATTCCATACATGTCTATTGTCTAAGAAGAACTTGGGCGTGTATATATAGCAAAGAATACATACCAATGTTGACACGGGCATAATTACGGAAGAACCAAACACCTAGTAGGTTCACCAGCAGATTTGTTACAGCTGAGACAATCAAATAGTGCCTACATAAAGAATATAGTCATAAATCACACTAACAAAAAGGAGCAAGAGGGAACAATTACTGTAAACTTAGTAAGTGCTTGAGAGATATTTAGAAATTTCTAAGGCATGCCATTTGTTAAAAGTGCTTACTTGTGTTCTGATTCATCTTGTATGAATGCATGAAGTGCTTCCACAGCTAAGGAGAATGACATGAACATAAGAAACAGCTGTCTACACACATGTCAAATATTAAATATATCAATGTGTTAACCAAAATGATAAGCTACAGAAAATGATAAAATGAAGGCAAAACGAAAAGAAAGGTCCTCAATATGTACCGACAACAATTGTTTTATTCTATCAGTAACAGATAACAAAGAGGGCTAACACTGAGCTAAGAACTCAACACTGATTTTCTGCGACATTTATTCCTAATTATTACATGGCACAGAAGTATTTATAGCCTCAAAGTCTTGAACTATAGCTGGAAAAGACATCCAAAACACATTAAGAACATACTTACAGCATTTGTGAAAGCAGATAAAACTTCAAGTCTTTTGTACCTGGAAATTAAGACAAGGATGCCTAAATTACAATGCTTTTAGCATTATGCCATTATAGGCTCAGTAGCGAAACAGATCATATAGATTAACCAACTGAGCCAATCAGCTTAATTATATATCTCACCCATATGAGTAAGCATGATCAGGCTTCTTCCTTGAAGTTGCCATTGCAAATAGAGAAAATGTCAGGAGACCACAACCAAATGTGAGATGGAATGCATCGGAGACCAAACCTGTAAGGGTCCATAGAATGACCAATTAAAAAAAAAAACCAGAAACAGTTAGTGAATACGGAAAAAATGAACAAACTAATTCTAACGTGTGCCAATTTTTGCCCTGCGCAAAAAAAGCATTCAAAACACTGCGAACGGCAGAATCAAAACATTATTTCACGCTTGTGAAACTCTTTCTAGTATGAATCAAATTGCAACAGAAACGAGATCTTAAAGCTCCATAAGTAAGGCCTTTCGCAAAGAATCTACTATTTCTGAGGTTTAGTTCAATAGTCCCCTTTTAACTTGAAGCAAAAAAATTCGGTTTTAGCTATTTTACGTAATTCTAATCACTATCCTTAGTAAAGACGTAAAGCTCTCGACTTGGAGTTTTAGTTCTTTAAACATATTAAGAACTCAATCATATGCTTACGAGAAATAAGCTGAAAAGATATCGTACCTACACGACCAGTGATGAGACCAACGAATAGTTCTGTTGTAGAATACGCCACATTAAGCGCAATCAACAGAGACAGCCTCTTCATCTGCCGGTTACCACTTCTCAACAATCCAAAAGTCTCCCAAACAATTTGCAAAACAGAAACTTTTCCTAAATCTGCTTCTTTCCCTTCCCCGAAGAAGACATCATTTCCGCCTACGGAGTATATCTCCGGAGGCATATCGATGCTCGAGACCGTCCTATCGAGAAAAGGCTTAGCCGCCTCGGTGACGATCGGCGTTCGTGGGCCGTATGATTGCTGAAAGGAGCGTGAGTAAGCAAGCCTCCGATCATTTGCAGTGAATCCGACATCGCCGCTTCGATCATTCGGGAGATCGTTATCATATCGAGGATTGAAGGAAATGGATCTCTCCATTTTTGGGGATTTGATCCAGAAATGTAAATTTCAGTTTAATACCAACTTAGGCAAAAACTAAACAAGTGATCAACACTCATACAAAACCCTGTGAATACTACAGTAACCTTAACGGGCCACTCTTTGAAGCCCATATAAAACATTAAAAGCTTATACTCTTGAAAACGTCAAGAGGCGTTGACCCCACTAAACGAGCTTTTGACTGTATGGATTTATGTACCAAAATTTCTTAAAGATGTCTTCAAAATACAATAATAGTAGGGAAATTTTTTGCCAAATGCCCTATTTAAGTTCGCAAATTGGGTGAAATGTCTACTTTTTATATTTTTGTGTAAAATGTCACGTTGTTGATATTAAAAGATGTTTATACCTATATAACAAATAACCAAAAGGATACAAAAGTGTAGAGAAATTAGTGGGCCGAAATAAATGAACTAAAAAGATATTTATGTATTTAGGATGTGGATATGGACGAACATTTGTCTCCGATATATTTGTGTATTTTTATGTTCATGTCCCTTTCTCAAAAGTGAACAATCACTTTTGACATAAGTAGACATAGAAATTTACATAAAAGACATGAAGATGCAACATAAAGCAAATAACATATTTTAGTTCAAAAAGTCGGATGATATATTTATGGACATAATCAAAATGAAAAATAATATAGACATGGTCAATAAACCTTTTATCCACGTCCAGCAGGGATTGTTTGTCCACGTACACACCCATGTCCACGGGAGAAGGTTACATAAATGGGGCATTTCACAAAATTTTCTTAGGCTTGTTCTTGTTCATGCCCACAGTTTTTTCGGATGTCTATTATTTATCTACGTCCCCTTATTTAGTAATTTGTCTAAATTTGTCTATGTCTATATTTTTTTTGGTTTTTGTGATTAGTCCATGTCCAAATTCTCTATTGAAGTCTTTTGAATAAAATAGTATATGTTCACATAATTAGGGATCGATATGAGAAAGTTGAGACAAAAGAAATAGTCCATGTCTATATTATTTAGGAACTTTTTATTGTCCATATCTTGCTTTCGATAATTTTATTATCCTATTCCAACTATTAATATAAAAGAATCTATTATTTTTTGACTTTATCACAACCTAAATTGTTAGAAATAAATAATTGGGCCCACACATCTTCTCTCTTCTTCTCTAAACTATGTTCTCTAGCTTAGTTCTTTTGAAGATAAGATTGTCTTTTTATTATCAAAAATGGGCATATGGCATAAAATTTCAAAAAGAGAGCATTAGATAGAATTTTTCAACTAAAAAGGACATGTGGGACAATTAACGCATAATAATAACCATAAAAAGAGGCTAAATCGACTCTAATATCAGGAGAGAGAGAAAGATCTCGTCCTCCATCTCTGACCTAGCCTCCAAAGTGTTTGCCGATCTGGAATCAGTGGTTGGTGGCTCACATAGCACCATCGCCGACCACCTCTAGTATGACCGTCGTTGGCCCATTAGTTTTGCCGACATTGGCCTTTTTGTCTCACCATCCTTGGTGCTCTACTTTAATTTTCTTAGTTTTTCATCATGTTGGCTTCGTAGGAGTTTGAGAACAAGGTTGGTCTTCGATCTTAGACACCGGATCTGTATAACTCTTGCCAGGTTCATATTCTAGCGTGAAGCTTTGGTAGGTTTCCATGGTGTAACCGAATCTGGAGGTTTAAATGGCTACAGAATGTTTCGTGTGTTGATTGTAGTCTCGATCTGCTTCTCTTTCTTCTTTTGATTAGGGTTTTATCTTAGTTCCTTTCATCAATTTTTGTTTTGTTTGGCTAGCCATTAAGTTCCTGGCTGTTGTTAGTGTTTCTCCTTCTTCTAGGATTCTTACCTAGGGTTCGATGGAGCTTTAGTCTTGGAATCGTTTTTCCCATAGTGTACTTTACCGTAGTGTATTTGGTATCTTGTCCTTGTAGATTGATTAAACTTTGCAGTCCTGGTTTTTCTCTCTGCTTTGAGCGAGTTCTTTGCAACTTACTCTCTAGGGAATTCCTTTGACATGTGAATTTACAAGATCTTGACTTATCATTTTCAGAGAAAGCTAGTCTACGGTTTCAAGTCATCATCTTTGGGTTTGAAATCCGTCTTCGAGAATGTTATGCGGGAAAATCCTTAGATGGTCTTTGATACACTTGTTTCATTGTTAGTCTTGGTTTTATATTTGGATTGGCATTTTCTTATCCTCGATGTAATGTAGGATTATATGTGTCCATTGTTCTCTACATGGTCTATTGTTGTCGAATCTTTGTATTCACACCAAATCAATATAATCTACTTCTAAATAAATAAAAAATCTTAAAGAAAAAATAGACTAATATAACCTACTTTATTTTATAAATTACTAAGATAACCATTTTTTAAATTACTTAGATAACTTACTTTTTTCAAAAATATTATCTTGTTATGCACTCTTTAATTCACATTCAATGAAGCAAAAATTGTAATTAGGTTTTCTTCTTCCTTATGATTCTCCAAACACAAATACTCTTCTTTGTTTAAGTTTCAATTCATGCATTTTCTTCTTCTTTATAGTTTCTCCAGTTTAAATGCTCATGTTTGTCTAAGGTTCCATTCTAGGTAATGTTACAATTGAAGGTGATTGATTAATCTGCTGGAGAATCACGTTATGTTTCATTTGATTTAACTTTTTCCTTTTGGTTATGCAATAACCATGGAGTTTTTCATTAAGTGCTGAGTTAACAATCCTTATTATACTAAACGATCAATCCTAATTGAATTTGCATTGAAATATTTTGTGAATCGTACAGATCGATCGGTCCCTACACTCATCGATCGATCTGAACGTCTCTAAAAACGTAACACTACTAGAGAGGTACAAACCGATCAATCTGCATAGGGACCGACCGGTCTATACCACTCTAGAAGTGTTACATTTTTCAGAGACGTCTGGAGCGATCGATCTGTGTAGAGATCAATCAATCTGTGTAGAGATCAATCGATCTGTATGGTTCTAGAAAACGTAACACTTTTAGTGTGGTACAAAATGACTGTTCCCTGTATTGATTGATCGGTATGTACCTCTCTGGAAGTATTATGTTTTTTTCCAAGTCTCACTTATCACCAATTACTCTTTTCTTGTATAGAAATCTGATTAATTTTAGTCAAAATCGATAGTAGATAATGTTTAAGAAACTAAATGATTAAGTATTTGTGAACATCAAGTTTAAAATCAAAGGTTGTTTTAAAATGATCGATCATCATACATGTAGAAAGATTTTGAGAAAACAACAAAGAACGAGTAGACAAAAAGTACTTAAGTTTCAACAAAATAGTCGATCAATGAGTGTGAAATAAGTAATTCGTCCGCCAAGTTTTTTTTCAGACTTGAAGAAGTCTGCCTAAAATATGGCAGACTTACAGGAAATCTTCCAAAATTCTGGCAAACTTGCAGAAAGTCTGCCCAAAATCTGGCAGGCTTGCAGGAAGTCTCTCAAATTCTGGTAGACTTGTAGAAAGTCTCCCAAAAATCTGGCAGACTTGCATGAAGTTTGCCAAAAATCTAGTAAACTTATAGGAAATCTGTAAAAATCTGATATACTTGCAGGAAGTCTGCCAAAAATTGGCAGACTTGCACAAAATCTATAAAAACTGGCAAACTTGCACAAAGTTTGCCAAAAATTGGCAGACTAAATCTGTCAAACTGGCAGACTTGCAAGAATTCTGCTAAAAGCTGGTAGACTTGCACAAAATTTGCCAAAAACTAATAAATTTGCAGGAAATCTGCCAAAAATCTAGAAGACTTGCAAGAAATCTGCCAAAATGTAGCAATTTTAAACTTCTCAAAATGTAAAAAATATTTTTTTGGAGACCTAGAATATTATTTATAGTTGGTTAAGATTATTTATATTTTTCTAAAAGTATCTATTTTGCTTATCTAAAAATGGTAAAATTACAATTTTTTTTTGTTTTTATTTGATAAAGGGTATTTTGGTAATTAAAATTGCAAAGAAACAAAGTGGGTTATATAAGTAACTTTTTTAAAAGTGGGTTATTTAAGTATTTAATAAAATAAAGTGGATTATTTGAATAAATTTCCCTTTCTTAAAAGCCATCTCCAACACTACTTTGGGTTTGATTAGTAGAGCATAATATATGGTATAATGCTCTAAATTACCAATCATTATTAGTTTTAATGAGCATAAAATAAAACATAGAGCTATAATGCTGAATAGTTATATGTTCTTAAACTAAGTTTTTTCGAGCATAGAACATTAAACATATTAAAACACAATTTCAGCCTGGATTAAATTCTAGTGATAATACTTAAAATAAACTAGATATCTGTTTTTGTAATTTCAAGTCTAATTGCTCACCATTATGTCAATCATATATCATAAATTTAATTACAAAAGCATATAACCTCATCTATATTATTCTATGCTTATGCTCCTTCATGCTTGAACTCTATGTTTTACCAATCATCAATACGAATAGTTAGTAAACATATCTCAATGACAATTAGGGCAAAGGTGAAAGGTGATCGTGGTGTGACTATGGCTGACGCGACATTGAAAGGGCGTCTTCTGGATCCGCTAGACATGTTGGTGTTGCGCATTGAGAAGATAGTGGAAAGGGGTGTGGATGATGAGTCAACTTTGGGGGTTTGTGATGTGTTTATGAATGACGTGAGGATGAAGGTTGGTGCAATTGATACAGATGTCTCTTCCATTACTAAAACTGGTGTTAGGTTTTGGCTGAATGAAACTGTGTATTCAGTGAGTGCAACGGGAGCTTTGACTCGTACAAACGGTGATTTGAGTTTTGTTGGTGGTGAAGATAAGGTTTTGACGTCGGTAGGAGTAGATATGGCCTTGAACAAATGTGTTGAGGACGAAACCATGATTGACGCGGGTAAACAAGGAAGGTCACACGTCTCACATCCAATATGGGCCGCAACTATGCTTGTTAGCCGAATTGAGAGAGACTTGGCTGCAAGTACTCATAAGAACGTTTGTTCAAATTTGTCTATAGGTGAAACTGGAAATTTTAGAGCTGAGAACGATGAAGTTCGAGATAATGTGATGACTGTCATACCTCCGTTGGCAGCCTCATCAAGTGTTGTGGGGATGGCTCTCGTCCCTATGGTTTCCAAGGAGAGTAATTTGGAAAAGAGTGTAGAGGGATGTATAATGCTGGAGGGTGCAAAGAGGGTTGATCTACCAGCGATTACTTCTTTGTGGGCTGGAAAGGGATCTGGTACTAATGTAGGGGGCGGCTCGATACCGGTTTGCCAAGTCTCAATGGATTTTGTCGTGCAGAGGATGTGTATGGATTTTCCACAAGGTAAAATAGGTGAAGCCATGGTCTTAGTGGATGATGATGTTATTAAGGCCATATATGCCTTGTGAGACAATTGCATGTACGTTAAAGAGTTGGGTCATAGCGTTAACATCGCTGCTATGACTAGGAAGCTACAAAAATTTTGGAAGCTGTTGGGTGCAATGCACATCATTGATTTACCGTGGAATTATTCCCTAGTTTGTTTTGGGGTCAAAGAAGAGTATATTGCTGTGTTGATAGGAGGTTCTTGGAGGATGTTTGGGAGCTATTTTCTGATACAAGTTTGGTCTCTGTCTTTCGATCCTTGTCATAACTTTATCCATACAAATAATGTTTGGATTCGTATTGACAAATTGCATATGTACCTTTATCATGATTACATTCTAATGGGGATACCAAGTGGTTTTGGCACGCCAGTATGGATAAATAACTATACTCTTAACTTGTGCGTGTTCGTTTTGCAAGAATCTATGTGGAGGTGGATCTTTCCCAACCACAGAAGGGGTCCATCACTGTTAATGGTAGTCGTTATTTTGTTGTGTATGAGAACCTTTTGAATATATGTTCCTGCTGTGGAATGTTTGGTCATTTAGTTTCATATTGTCCAAAAGCTCCTAAAGTTATGGCAAGTGATTCTCCTCTTCAAGCTACCTTGCTGACGGCTCTAGCTATAGCGCATGAATCCACAGTTGTGTCTTGGAGAGATGGCTTCGTGCAGGTACGAGTGCGGGATAAATGTGGGAAATCTTTGGCTTCTTCGAAAGATTCTCCTTCTAGGGTTTTTACAAAGGAGAATCCAAATGTGTTAAAAGAAATTACGCGTTTTAAGTCTCAAGAGAACATTACCTTGCTGAACAAGTTTGATTATTTGCATGTCGAGCATGTATGGATGAGTTGAATGATTCAGCTCTAAATCCTATAGAGAATCAGGAGAATGTCATACAACGGACAACATAGTCTGGGTCCCCGGTTCACTGAAGTCCTTCTCATTCTTGGTGAGAATCGAGAGTTTTAAGCTTGAGCCAAAATCCCCCAATTTCTGGCGCTAAGCTAGTCTCTTGATGGGATTGTGAGCTCATCTCTTCCATCATTATGTAAACAGAGACGACATCCATCATTACTAGGATTGGCTGTGTTGGAAAATTCTGAGCTAGGATCTGGCCTTGTCCCGAGATGTGGTTCATCTATGAACTCGGTGTTTATTCAAATAAGTTCCTTTGAACGCTGGCGAGTACTTCTTTGCTTGGTTGGTTGTTTTGCATGGGCAGTAGGTTGCTTCTGCTGGCTTTGTCTCTTGCTCCGAGGCATTCGAATTGTTTGGCATTTCTGTGGTATGTCGCTTCTTATAGCGCCAGTAAGTTTCGTATCATCACCTCAAGTGATGGTGGTTCTGTTGGTAGAGTTTAGAAACTTTTCAAGATTGCTCCTGGTTGTTCTCTTGTGTCTGAACAGAATTCAGAGATGATTCTTGAGTAGGATCAGGAATCATTCTTCCAGCAAGCGAATGGTTATGTCATCTCCTGTCATCTTCATTTTTTGGTGATCTTGTTGTTTCTTCCGCGTTAAGAAATCCTACGGCGTCTTTCCCACAGACGGCACCAACTGTTCGAGCGAGATTTAGAGCTTTGATCGAATTATAGAGGGAAGATGAGCAATGTTTCTGATCAAATTAGAAGAGAAAGCAGGAATTGCATAAGTAGAAGATGGTAAAGAATGATTCTATTACTTGAGTTTGAATAAGCCGAAAGATATCCTTTTTTGGAGGATCTTCACCCCTATTTATTAAATTTAGGGACGGTTACAGTTGATTAAAAATAGAAAAGATTGCATTCTTGTTTAGATCCGAAGATATCTAACAGATTCTTTCTAGATTCTCAAAAAATTTCCTTATCGGAATAGAAAAATTTACATTCCTTCTATTGATGACGTGTCATCTAACTTCCTTCTCGTCCTGCTGAATTGCAGAGAAAGATTCTTTCCGAGTTAGTCGCTAAAGACTGAGATGACCCTTTTGCCCCTTGACCAAATTCATGACTTGAAGATTTATTGAATTTTTATATATATAAAAACTCAAATCCGAACTCGATCTATACCGAAACAAACTCTATCTGAAAAGGAAAATATTTGAATAAATCTTAAACTAAAACAATCAAATATCGAATTAGATAAACCAAACCCACCAAAATATGATAATGTGTCCTAAATCTATGTATCTAGAAAATCGAATCCAAACTTGTATTGGAACCAAATCAATAACCAATTTACTTTTATTAAATTTTAGTTTTTTAGAATTTTTTTTATTAAATTTTTATTAATTTTAATTTTTTTGTATAAAAATCTGTAACAAAACCTACCTTAAGCATAGTTTTAAGGGTTGTTATGAACCTTAGGTTAACTTTATCATATAGTTTATAACACGGTCAAAATGAAATTGTTTCTCGCTTTTATATATAAGATATCTATATATATATATAGTTAAATCTACTCTCTTCTCATGAAGCAACATCATCATCCACATCATCAATCCACCTTTTAAAACCTCTTTATTTTAAACCATAATTAAAAACATATGATAAATTTTGTACCTCTAAATTTAAAACCATAATTCTAAGCAAATTATATACTCAATACTTCTTATATTAAAATAATAATAATAAATTTTAAACCATATTTTAAAACAAATAATAAATTTAAGGATACAAATACTAATTTAGTATTAAACATTTTTAAAACATTTGTAATTAAAAAATCTAATATGAGAACCTTCATTTTATATTTGTGAATGTATTTTCCAATTTTTCTATTCACATATAGAAATTAAAATTTATTACAAATGTGTTTTCTATATGTGATTACAACTATAATATTTTTAAAAATACCTCTAATTATATATTATTTCTATAAAAAAAACTAAGTTTTTAAATAATATAGAAGAGAAAAAGGTATTAGTCTCGATTTGATATTGAAATGTTGTGAGTATTGATATTAAACTCATTTACTTTAAGAAAAACAAAATCAAGAATATTGAAATTAAATTCTATTGACACTAAATTTAGTACTTATAACAATTTAACCTCTATAATTAAATTTATTTTTAATGATCTTTCATGATTAGTATTTTCATAAAAACAAAGTAATATTTAGGTCATTAAATTATATTTACAGACGTTTAAATCTCTACATATTAAAACTAAAATTATATTTTTTCAGATTATGTATCCACATATGATTGAAGTTGATGACAAATATGTTTTATAGTTGTTACTATATTTTTCTCAAATTTTAAATTTAGATTACAAAACAAAATAATTGCAAAAATTTTGACAAAATTTTAATATAAAACCACACATACTCCTATTAATGTATTTATTTGAGAATAAGGTCTAAATTTATTGACAATGAAGGAGATGAAAAGTTACTTTACTTGACTTGAATATAGAAATTGAAGAAGGTATAATGAGTTTTTACATTAAACTCATTTCATTTAAGAAAACATTAATTTTTTAATAATTTAGTATTTAAACTTTCAAAATTCCACAAATACAAAAATAAATTATAAATTTACTACATACATCAAAAATTGAGAATTTAAATATACAATAATTGTTTTGTAGTAAAGTATATCTTCGTTTTCTACAAAAAATTTCAATATATTTTAGCTGCATACACATTTAAAGATTGCTTAGGAAATGTTGATTATGCCTTATTAGCAATCAACAAGCACACCAATAATTTAAAAAATTAGGTATGAATTAGTTTGTTTAGCTATACAAGAATATCATTTTTACTCATTTAAATAATTTTAATTATTGGTGATGCCTCCTCATATACCCTCATTCAATATGTGTAAGATAATAATTTCAATACTAAGAGAAAACATAATTAAATTACCTAGAGTAATGGTAAACTTTACCTACTACATTGTCTTTAAGGCACAAAATATAACTTCTCATACTTTTTTTCTTCTTAATTATAGTTCCAACTTACCATTACCGTCTACAATAATTATATTATCTCAATTTTATATCAATTCAATATGAAAAACTCTCATATCTCTTTCTTTGATTTTAAAATTGGTCGAAGTTCTCAACATATTATTAAAATACTTTTACGAATTTTTTGGAAGTCCATAATATTTAAAAATGGTGAAAATTTCATGGATGCCGCATGTACGGGAAAAGAGGCTTTCATAAGTTTTTGTCTCTAACCTACAGACGCAAAACAAATTGCGTGAGCAGAGAGAATGAGTAATCGAAGACCAACAGATGAGTGTGAGGGTTTTGATGACAACCCTTCCTTCAACTATACCCAAATCAAATTTCATTAGCCAATCCATAAAAACTATCAAGCTAGGTTTAATCTTAGCATTTTAACCACAATAAAATAACTTTCTTGGTTGCATATCGAGAATTAACCAATTTGGTATTTCTTAGAATTCCTACCAATTTCAATTAAAAATTGTAAAATGTTCTTCAATAAATTAACTGCTAAGAAAAATTTAGAAAGACCTAACATAAAATGATGAATATGACCTTCCTCATATTATTCTTTTTCTTATCATTCATTATCTTATTAATAGATTTTCTTCTAATTATTTTAAATTATTTTTTCTAATTAAATATATCTCTTCAAAATTTTGTGATTGTAATATTTCTGTATTCCAAATATAATACATCCCTATAACTATTTATCTTTAAGTACCATAAATTATTTATAATATTTTTCAAACACTTTTCAATATCTGAAATAAATTATAAATAAACAAAATTAAAGATTATAAATTATTTTTCCTGACGGCAAGTAATTATATAATAAAATAAATATACAAAATTAATAATTGTCAAATAGATTATAAAAGTTTTATATATTTTATATACAGTTATACTCAAAAGTTTTCCTAACAGAAATATTTATTTTTAACATATAAACTATATCGCAAAGTTTTTGTTATACGCTATTTCGTAACAATGATACCAAACTCCGCCCTTCGACCAGGTCACCAACTAGTATTAATTAATAATCTAGTAGATGTAATATGTTAATTATATCAAATAATTACGGAAAAGTCTGAAAGAGTAATTACCTGTTGTTATAATCTGCTACATTTAAATAACTCTTGAGAAAATGAACATCTCTTGGAGCATATAAATGAGCAAATAAGAAATAGTTAGTGAGTCTTTACTTCACGTAGATGTCACATACTTGCTTTTAGTTCATAGTACCTTCTTGTGTCTGATAATATTTCAATGGCTCCAAAAATATCACGTAGTCCTTGTCTAAGACTTGCAAGTCTTGTGCTTATGTACTTAATTTGCTTTTGATACTAATTCCAGTCGTTGGTTGTTTCATATGTCTACTTTCCATCTTAGTCGTTAGTTGTTCTTAATATTAAACTTCTTGCTTATCTTTTCTTTGCTTCAAAACATTCTGAAGCCGTGGGTAACAGAAGTGAGGAACCTGTCTTATGACAATTTTCATCGTTGGTTGTTCTGTATATCCAGTGTTTTGCCTAACACTCTTTTAAGTCATGGACTAAAATATAATTACTCTTATATCCAGTGCTTTTGTTGCATTAGTCTATTTTCGTTTCAGTCGTTGGTTGTTCTTTTATCTTATTAGTTGTTTTTCCAACAACAAGTAAAATCCGACCATATTGCCTTTGTCTTGAAACATTCAAAGTTGTGGGTCTTTCTCCTAATACGTTTTAACCCGTGGGTACTAGGTTGAAATCAGACCCATATTGTCTTCTATCTTGAGACTTGTCAATGACATATGTGTAATTTACTATGTTTTAGGTGTCGTTTTTAGTTCATGTTGCATACATATCATAACATTTGCACATGTTCTAGGGTTTTATTAGCTTCGTTTGCACACTTTACATTCGGCACGCATGTCGCATATGAAGGGTTTTCAGGTACTTTGGAGCATAATTAGAGCATCCAGAACGTTAAGAAAGCTTTAGGACCGGATGATGAGCTCTAAGCGCAACCAGAGAAGAACACTTGTGTACGTACTCGAGTCTAACAACACTCGAGTATGGATTCACTGCCGCCACTCGCCACTTTTCGCTGTCACTCGATGGTGATGCCAAGCGTACTCACACTCGAAAGGCCACTTTACTCAAAGGAGCCGAACTAAGGCACTCAACACTCGAAATGGGCCACTACACCTACTGGGCCTAACCATCTTTAGTCACGAAAATATTATGTTGATTTTCTTTTCTTTTTTTAAGTTAATCGGGGGTATAAGGATAAAGACCCCTTGGTTGTTATGACGGAAGATTATCTAAGTTTTTACGCTTCTGCAAGAACACTTTTGAGCTTTTGCTGTTGTAATTCTACTTGCGTTTGATGTTTCTTGAATGAAATTCCCCTTTGTTTTTTGGTTTTAATGTTAATATTATACCAAAAGTGAATGTTCCTACAAACATCCGATTACAAAAGAATTAGCTCTCCTTAAGAGAGAGATGGAAATTAGAGGCTAATTAGAGTCTTATATATTAGAGATACATCCAAAATAATAACCAAGAAGGGAAATTGGTGAAAGCCTATCCGTAGGTGGGAAGGAGATGAGTGTGTTGTGCATCGAGCCGTCAATAGATTTAAGAAATACTCCCGATTGAGAAAATTGATTGGAGAAGATCCTTTTGTTCCTTTCCCTCCATATGTAGTACAGTGTAGTCTGAAGGATGAGCTTCAACATGGTGCATGCATAGTGGGGTGGCTGAGATTGTACTACCGGCGCCCAATTGAGGAGAGCCATCAAGGACATCTGCGCAGCCGAGTCAACTGGATGAGCAAGTGAGGACCAGATATGAGCAGAGAAGTAACCTTCAAAAAAAAGGTGAGCATGGGACTCCGGTGCTTTATTACAGAGAACACATCTTTCTGAGATGTTCATGCCCCATCTTAATAACCTGTCTCTAGTATTAAGTCTCCCTTTAATCGCTAACCATTGTATGAATGAAAAGCGAGGGATGGATTGCTTAAACCAGACCATTTTGCTCCATTGAACCGGTTGGCCCACTTCTTGGATTTTCTTCCAAGTTTCAGCTGTCGAGAATTTAGTAATAAATGATCCGTCACTTCATTTCCAGCTGAACACATCCTCTCCTAATTCATTGCTCGGAATAACCTTTGATGCGAGGCAGATTTAGAGCGCTAAAGCTTGGTCCAAACGAGCATTTGGGAGAGTCCAAGTTCCATTTGAAACTGCATCACGCACCTTAGCTGACTTTGTCATCCGTAATTCTCTAGGACCATGAACCCCAAAGTAGTTGATAAGTGGTCCTAAAGATGTCTAGGAGTCGTACCAGAAGGATGTTGTAGCTCCATTTTTCACTTCACAGCCCAAGAATTTATTTACCTCATCTTTGCATTGTAGTAGCTTCCTTACATTCCACGAGAGGCGTGGTGAAGGGTCCATGAGCCAGTAACTCC